>CM031948.1:14308283-14518283 GCA_018749465.1 Paracanthobrama guichenoti | reverse complement strand
GATATATAAAAAGTCATGGTAATATAAGAATATCAGAGTAATAGTTTCAGAGAAGAAAAGCTTTTATTGACACCAGGCCCAGCAGACGATCGATCTCAGAATGTGCCTCCCTGTGACGTCATTGTGTGGTGAAACACCGCCTCAACATAAGATGAACAACGCCTGATTCTGTAGCCACGCCCACCGACTCGTGCCTGACATGACATAGGTATACATGGAGCTAAACCGGATCCAACATCTAAGCAATAAACATACGGCATAAGCTTCATTCGGATTCCAATATTATGAATGCATGGATGAACTTTATTTTTAATGCATATCCATAAAGACATTGCACATTTGTTTCTTAATTTCTGATCACGGATTCGTTTGTAAACGAGACTGGATTTGCAGACAGGATGAGATTACATGAATGAATGAAGCAACACACTTATGTGAGTAAGATTTTTTTTTTATATGTTATAGTATTGCATTTTTACAGCTTGTTTGATATCTATTGATTATGTGTACATGTCTAACTGAACATAACTTAGCACGCTGACACAGGCTGGAGAATCCTTTATTTGAGGTGTAATTGGTTCATTGCTATTCGGGATCAGACTCGGACATGTATGGGTCAGGTCTCGCAAAGCCCAATGTCCCGGGGCTATGTGTTCTCCAGATGGGCTACCAAAACGTATCACCGGGCTATCTTAAATAGTGAAATAACATTCCTTTCTTGATGTGCGTTGTTCACTCTCTTGACTTTGTATTTTTCCTTCAAATATCATCTCGGAAGTTTCATGCTGTCTGCAATGTACTTGCCGTGTGTGTGTGTGTGTGTGTGTGTGTGTGTGTGTGTGTGTGTGTGTGTGTGTGTGTGTGTGTGTGTGTGTGTGTGTGTGTGTGTGTGTGTGTGTGTGTGTGTGTGTGTGTGTGTGTGTGTGTGTTGCACGGTTCACGCTTATATCCACCCGTTGGGCAGGCCAAGTAATAAAAAAAAAAAAACATTCCAATCAATCGCAGGTGGATGAGAGGTAAATCATTTTGCGAGCCCTGTGGTCAAATTATTCCGGTTGCTGTTTTCCCACACTTTCAAAACAATTCCCACATGTACTGACGGGAGCTGAAGCTCATTAAATATGCAAATCTTATCCAATCATAGCAGTGGGCGTTTACTTCCAAGTCTTCAGTGCGGCACCACGCCCATAAAAACCGAGCGTTGCAGGAGAGAGCCTCAAAACCAGGGTAGAAAATAGCCTATTATTCATTATGATGTTTTTGAATGTAAAAACCATGCAAACGTCATAACTTGACCTCAGACAACAGTATAAAAAAAATTTAAAAAGCCAGTTCATGACCCCTTAAGGCATTAATGAAGCCTTCCATAAGAAAGCCCTACGGAATGCAGTTTGTCCCGTATATTCAGGCATCTGAGACAAATCATTGTTTGATTTGCGAACATAGCCATTTGCAGAAGGCTTTAAGACCCAGCAGAATCCTATGCCGGTGCCAGCTGGTCGCTCCCGCATCACAGCGAGTGGATCTGCAAATCGCTTTTACTGTTCTCATTTTGATTTCGGCAAATCAGTTTGGGCGGATGCAAACAACGTGATTATTGTTCATGAGTCCAACATTCAGCCATGCAAGAAAACATGCACTCTCCCTGAGGGAAGACGTGATCAAAAGGGAAGTCGTCTTTCACTATTGTAAGTTAATGTTGCTAAATGGAGAATTTAAAAATATATATATTTAAGTAACTTGTAGCGTTTTCTTAACCTCATTATTGAAACAAAATAACCAATAAAATCTCAATCACCAAAAGCAATCTTCTGTTCTCTTTAATTGAAAAATATGCATTTTCATTTATTCACTTAAAATTTTAAGTGCTATTGTTTAAAAAAAAATATTGCCTGAAATTTCAAAGATGTTCAGTTATGATTTCAGATTTTATGTCATCTATGTATCTTCCTGACGACAAAAAATAAATAAGTTTATCATTTTGAATAGAGGTTGATGATATTTAATATCCCTTGGTGTAGAAAATAAATATTCAATAATTTGAGCATGGAGCCACATTATATCTATGGGACTGAACCATATAGGGCCTTTAAAATTAAGGTTACAAAAGACAAGTTTATTAAGAATGAGAATATATAAGGATATTGAGATATATTTAATACTTTTAGAGTTACAGGCACAATATGGGAAAAATAGTATTGATGGCACTCAGACAGGAATGTTCAATTGTGTTGACAGAAATAAAAATGAGATACATTTCTAGTTTCATCATTATTTGTTGTTCAGAAAATGTGTGACCATTGAAAATGTGTACCAATTTACTCATGGAGCCACATTGAGATCCCTGTATTTCTGGAAATGATTGGGCCTTAAGTATTAAGAAACCAAAAGTAAAAAGTGTTTTAAGAATTAGAATCTAAAAGGATATTAAGGCATCTTCAAAATGAGTTACAGGCGTGCAAACTTTGATCAAAAAACACACCATTTTTGGGGCTTTTTCCCATTTTTGAACGGTCACTGTTGACAACAGATTTACCTAATACACCTGCCAATCTCTGTGAAAATTGTCATTCTGACCCCCACTACAAAATATTGAATTACTCCGTAAATATACATCCATCACATTTAATATTTTGTCTTTTTTCTTCATTTATGTTTGTCTTTCTTCAGAAACAAAATGAACTAAAAAAAAATTGAGCCAGGAAAGTTTCTCAAATTTGGTTGATTTTGACCCAAATGTGTTTGACCTTTTATACACAACTACAGATACTGAAATGACATACGCTGTGTGGTACGGTACAAATATTTTGAGTATCCCTTATTCTGTCCCTTTTTTTCCTATAGAGAACCATGATTGTCCCTTATTTTGTGTGTTATTGTGTTATTACACAGACTAAAACAAAAGTAAAATAACTGGCTGTAGCATTGTTTTTCGGGAAAAGAGTATGTGATCTCAGCATGTTTCCTTAATATCTGCAAACCTTATTATTGTATTTTTATGCTTTTAGTACAGTCAAAATCGTTCAGCGCACCTACATATATGAGAACGCACTACGTTTTATGGCTGTCAATTGATTAAAACGATTCATGTTCTCTGCGTTAACGTGAATTATCTTGAGTCTGCTGAAATGTTCCTATTAAATATATTTTCTTTCCAACTGTGTATTCTGAATAATAAATAAATCTATTTCCCCACTAGCCTACCCCAGTTCTCATTAACAGCGTTTTTCTCTTACTGATCATATTTCATACCTGTTCAATTTATATTTTTAAATGAATTTGACTGATAAAAAGGATTGCTTGTGTGTGCTCGTGCTCTTATTCCAGTCTTTTAAAATATCTGAATGAATGAATGTGCGGCACGTGCCTTAAATAAATGTAATGATGTTAAATATTTAAGTAATCTTAAAATTTTGGGCATAAACATGCAAATTACATACAGTACAATAATTGACAATGAAAAATCACTCGGAATATATTCAAATTTTGTGCTGGTCTTATTCATCAGGTCTCACACACAAGTTTAGACGGGCACTGACACCCGTATATGTTTAACAGCCGCTGCTTTCTCAGATCGACTCCATGTTCTGTTCCCTTAAGGTGTTCTTTACACCTTGATCATCAGAATATCTCTTTTCCTGTCTCTGAAAATGTCCAGGTTTTTAAATCTTCTTGTGGACAATCATTTTAGGTTGTGTCAACTAGGTGACTACAGCACATTGAAAATATACATAACTGGAAATAAATGTTGTACTATTTCAAAACGAAAGTGCGTCATGAAGCTCAGTGCAAGTAGTCCATTCAGTTGTAAAACATCCATCCATCCATCCATCCATCCATCCATCCATCCATCCATCCATCCATCCATCCATCCATCCATCCATCCATCCACCCACCCATCCACCCATCCACCCATCCACCCATCCACCCCACCCATCCACCCATCCACCCATCCACCCATCCACCCATCCACCCATCCACCCATCCACCCATCCACCCATCCATCCATCCACCCATCCACCCATCCACCCATCCATCCGCACACGTGTACACCTACCCAGGACCTCCCAGACTCCTATTGTTAAATTAAGCTTTACTCTATCCCTTTTAAGCGCTTCACTACACCCTTTATTTTCTACACCCTGACACAACCCTTTACAAAACTGCATTTGTCTTTAAAAAAAAAAGAAAAATAAAAAACTTACAATGACGAGCTCTGCCCTCACCAAAAAATAAAATACTGTATCATGCTTTCGTCTTAACATGTTGCTGGCATCTGAATTACAAAGGTAAGGGAACCGCTGGCAGAGGCTTGTGTTTTCCATCAGTACGAAAAGTTGTTGGGTTATGCTGCTCGGGTAAACAGAATGTAAATAATGTAATGTGAGGCAAAAGCCTGCACTAATCCATCTCATCTGTAGTTAGAGATGTAGGCATTTTCTGGAAAATTCACCACTGATGTTTTGTCAGCTGTAGACTTGCTCCCTTGGCATCGGAATATAGAATTTCTATTTAAGCCGTTTAGCGTGGACAATCTGGCACTGAGAGGGATGAGTGTGCAAAACACACACACACACACACACACACACACACACACACACACACACACACACGCACGCGCAGGCACAGTGCTCAGGTGTACTGGGGTTGCCATGGTGCTACCGCTGGCTAGGTCGACAGAGAGTAGGCTAATTAACCCCTGTGGATGCAACTGCCTGCGTGCGGCGGTGGTTCTAGGTCGTCTTTGCTGACTGGGAATTGCACCAAACACTTACTTCACTTGTTCCAGCTCTTATCAAATGTACTTGAGGAGTTTTCATATAAAAGGGTCACATTATGATTTGGTGCAGCCACGGCGGTCTTGTGTTAAAAAGAGATCCAGCGGTGTGACATTGTTATTATCACGCTATCGCAACTTCCCGCAGACGTTTTAACAATACATTAGTTGCGTGCCAAAAATCTGCCGCAATTGTTTCTTATGCGTGGGAGGCCTGAGGGGGAAGCTAGATATTTCAATTGCAGATCTTGGTTTTTGTTGAGGTTGTTTAATGTGTGTTAATGAAGTGAAGGATGTGCCATGTAATGATAGCCATTTTCTCACAGAGCAAGACACATAGTGACAACACATAATTATGATAAGAAAGGCCTCTGGGTGAAGGTGTACAATGTAGCTTGTGTATAGTATACATTTATTAGATCCCATGAAATGGTTTGACATTGGGATGCACTGATAACAAAAATTTTGATATGGCGAAAAACAGCTTGCATGTGATATGATTCAGGTTTAATTATATTTAATATAAACACTGATTGATGGTGTTATGTTGCCAGGAAGAGTTAAAGTTGAGACGCATGTGCCTGATGTGTACAGAGTGAATGTGTCTCACTGGTCCATGGGAAGCACATTGTGGTCAAAATTCAAACGCACTTGCAAATTCAGTTTATAATACTTTGTCTAATTTTTCATCACTATTTTGAGTACAGGTTGATCTTCCTGTGCTGATGTAATTCCATTGTAATTTATTATTTATTATTTATTATTTCTCAAATGATCATTAGCTTTACTTGGCAGGCTGGCAAAACCACTTTTGAAATCTGTACCCTGAATGTAAGCAGTGAAGACGGTTTCAGAATGAACAAATTGAGAAATGACTGTCATTCTAGAGCGGATTGAGTCAGTTTTCCCACAAGAGAAACTATCTCAGTGTTATATATAAACGTTAATTTTGTCATCTTGGAGGACTACATTTAAAGGATTAGTTCACTTTAAAATGAAAATTTCATGATAATTTACTCGCCCCCATCTCATCCAGTATGTTCATGTCTTTTTCTTGAGTCAAAAAGAAATTCAAACTCAAGATCTTCACGAGCAGTTCGGTTTAACTTGTGACAGAAATATATTACTATTGTACAGTACCATGTATGTCTTAATGTAATACTACTACTACAGCTAATAACAATACAATGATTATTAAAACTTTGTTTTTAAAAGAATAATCACACAATGTTTCTTCCATGCTTTAATTTTAACAGTAAACCTCTGTTGTGCAGCACTTTGCTTGCCAAAAAATAAAAAATAAATTCATGTTTTATGCCGCCGCCTTTTGATTACCAGAAAAACTCAAATACACAACACACGTACACAATTTCTGGGGAAAAAAACAAAAACAAAACATTAGGGCCCTATTATTGTAAACAAATGAATGTTATTTTTTTTATTAATTCAAGTAATTAGACATTTTGTTTTGATTAAATCATTAATATGGAATCCAGAAAAATTCAAATGTAAAAAAACAGAATTTGGAAAGAAATAAAAGGGAATTTGGGAAAAATTAAAACGGATTTCATAGGGCCCTAAATTCTCAAACAGCTTGTGAGTCGCAAGTACCAAAATGAGTAGCTTACTGCTCTTAAACGGTCAAATACACACACAATTTTGCCAAAATGCCCATCTTGGTAAGTATTCATATATATTTCTTAAAGAAAATCAGTCTCTGTTTTTGACTGAATAACTTTTGTAAATAATTGTATAAACATTCATTTAATTTTTACAATGAAGACTATCCAGCTGTTGTTTGAAAGCTGTCTTTTACTTCATTTACTACTTTTTTTCATGAAAATAAAATGTAGCATTTCAGAAAAGTAGATTTTTGATTGTATATGCTGTCAATTATTGACCTTTGAAAGAAAAAAAAAAATATATATAAATATATATAAATATATATATATATATATATATTAAATGTAGTCAGAGTGCAAACATATGTTTTTAACAGAATTCTATATTTTTAGCTAAGCCAAGTCATGAATATTTCTATTCTGGTGTCACTATTACCCTGTGTATGCGGAGGCGATTCATTCCTGATGTAATACCAAATGTATAATTTTAAAGAACTGTACTTTTTGTTAACTGTTTAATGTTATCATATGTCCTTGAAGTAGTCGTTAAAAAAAAAAAAAAACACTATCTATTTTGGCTAAATATCATGTATTGTGATATTGTGAATAAATGAGTATTGCATCGTGAGATCAGTATCGTGTATCGAACCGGATCGTGACATGAGTGTATTGTTACACCCCTATTAGCACTGCCTGTTAGCGGTTATATCACATTGTGAGTTGAAGCTGTTCTCAAATCTCTCAGTGGTAGATTAGCCTGAACGTTCAAAAGTGGTGCTTGGGGAGTAGAGCCTGTCCCTCCAGGGTATGCATTTCTGTGCAGTATTGTGGGTATTTGCGCATCAGCAGCTCATTGGATGCTTGATGAGTTCAGAACTAAACGCATCAATATACTCATAGAAATCAGTAATAAGCTGCTCAGTTTGCGATTTATGTTTGTTAGTGTACATGTAACAACTAATGGAACGAGATCTAAATATCAATTAGACGTGCAAATGGTGCGTCTTACATGAAGCAACAGGCAAGGTGTGGCAAAACTAGGCCACTCTCTTATTTCAAAGCTGTGTATACTGCATGTGCACTGTCAGAACAGTCTAGTTTGGATGTGTTGCATCACACTGCTTACTTGCCGTGTACTCGCCTTGCTTAGACAAAGTTGAGTTTGCAACTCTGGTCTGATAAGTGGGGAGGACCAAAACTGTGTTCAGGTGATGATTGGTAATATCTAGAAACTTGCATAATTGTTTATTTTCATTCCACCACATTGCCATATCGTCAGTGATTATAAGATTGTATAAGATCTTGTGACAGTCTTTCCGAAGTGACTGTAAGGTTTAAAATGAGTTCAGGAAAAGGGTTATTTTGAGCAGAAAGTCATTAAATTCTGCTGTGGGAGTGATGTGGCTAGTTTCACAAAACAAGACCAAAAAATGGTTTATAATAGCTTATGATGTTTGCTACATTTAAGCTATTTTTTTATTTTTATAAATGAAGGCAAAAGCAAGAAGCTGTAATAAGAATAAATACATGATTACCATAAAGAAAATAAAAAAATACATAAATACAATATACATATAGCCTACTGTCAAGACAAAACGTATCCAAAAATGACACCACTTAGAATTTTCTTTAAAAAAAAATAGCCTAATGTTCATTTACTTAATTAAATTTACCATATTCATCATGTACCACATGATGGTATGGTATTATACCATGGTATTTACAAAATGGTTTAAAAATCATGGTACATATAAAAAAACAAACATGGTACTTCAGATTATCAGATTCGTGTACCAAATGGTATTTACAAATGGTGGTACATGGCCAAATAAAAGTAGTAATTTGCGGTATTGTGCCATTTCATTTTAATATTTTAATTGTTTTGTTTGGGAAATGCCTTTACCCAAGAAGCAATGCATGCAGGCGTTGTCAATAAAATATTATCAGTGGCAAATGTTAAAAGAATACCCAAAAATGAAAATGACCCCGTGATTTACTCACCCTCGAGCCGTCCTAGGTGTATATGAAGTTCTTCTTTCAGACGAATACAATCGGAGTTACATTTAAAAAAAATGTCCTGGCATTATAATGGCAGTGAATGACAGTCCAAAAAAGTGCATACAGCCATTATAAAAGTAACCCACACAGCTCCGGGGGGTTAATAAAGGCCTTCGGAAGCGAATCAATGTGTTTTTGTAAGAAAAATATCTTTATTTAAAACTTTATAAAGTAAAATATCTAGCTTCCGCCAGACTGCCTTCCGTATTCAATTTATGGAGAAAGTGTAATGCCTCGCTACGTCTGACATAATCCTTGTGGCAGTTATGCTTTTTATTTTTAAGCTACATATTTTACATTATAATGTGTAAAATATGGATTTTATCTTACACAAATCCATCGCTTCTCTTCAGAAGGCCTTTAGAGCCGTGTGGATTACTTTTATAATGGATGGATGCACTTTTTTGGGCTTCAAATTTTGGGCTGCCATTCACTGCCATTATAAAGCTTGGATTAGCTAGGACATTTTTTAATATAACTCAGATTGTATTCATCTGAAAGAAGAATGTCATATACACCTAGGATGGCTTGAGGGCGAGTAAATCATGGGGTTATTTTCACTTTTGGGTGAACTAACCCTTTAAGATGCATTTCAGGTTAGTTTTCAATAGATTGTAGGTAATTATTTCACTTAAGTTTAGATTCCAAACCACAGACAGAAAATCTGGAACACAGGATCACTGACATATTGAAATAAATACTGATTGTTGAGTAATAAAAAAAAAACCCACACACCCGTACTTCATATCTTAAGGCCAGTTGTGTAACGAAAATTATACAAATGCAGATGTGAGCACTTATAGACGCAAACCTGTATGCCTGTTTTCTTTTCTTTTGCAGAACTCAAAAGGAGAAGAATGTTTCAGCTCTTGAGTAAAATTACAGGCAAGAACTTAATAAAGCAGGTCTGCGTGAGATACACAGTTATTTAGGTTAATTATAACATTTCGGATGTTGTTAAAACTACTAGTCCCCCTAAGCCCTTCTACATGTGAGGCATTTGAGGAGATCTGCACCCACTTTCAGAACTGCATTTCAGGGTTTCAGGCCCCTGTTCTCTTTTTCTGACAGCCAAAACTGGCTCTGTAAAATCCTCAGTGCTCTGCAATTTGGAGGTCCAAAACTCCCCTTTCTCTCCTCTCCTCTCCTCCCCTCCCCTCCCCTTTGCTGGCTGCTATCGCTTTGCTGACTTTGCGAGAGTTTTCTCAGGAACAACAGTGACTCACTTTTGAAGGAGGGGGCGTGAGAGTTTTCTGGTGACGCAGGATGATGCCATCTCCCCTCTCGAGTCAGTCATCTAGTCGTGAGTGTTTGAGAGCGAGTGTGTCTGTCATCTTTGTGTGCTGAGGTTACATCTCTTGCTCGTGCACTTTGATCTGTGATGTGACTGTCAGTACGCTGACGGCGTCTCCCAATCGCCCGTCAGTCTTTCTGTCCGCCATCTGTCTGTCATACTGCAGCACTACGCTCGACTCAGAGACAGGAACAGTGATCAAGGGGGACAAACTGTGACTAAATTATACACACTCAGTGGCAGCCATAACGTTGACACTGAAGCCTGTCACATGGTATCCGTTCCCTAAGACGGATTGTAGACTGAAGCACAGCACATCCATTGAACTGTTTTACAGTCGGCATGAACTAAAGTTGCGGTAGTCTTTTCTTCCCTATTGTCACGTATATCTTCGGGAAACAACTTCTTGAACAAGAAAAAAATGTAGGGCAGGACTTGATTTTGTCCATTGGGATTTGCTTGGATCATTGTGGTTTGCTATTGGTCGATCTCTTGTGAGTGACAGGTTGTCCCACCCTCGTGCCAGTAAACACGTCATCAGAGAAGAGATGTCGCTGCAAGTTATTTTAATGAAAGATTATGAGGGCACATGAATTAAATTTTATATTTAGCCTATTTATTTGTCCCATCTTATCTATCATATATGTTGCCCTATTAAAAAAGCTGAGCTATATGCCCCCAAAAAACACCTTTTACTTTAATAGTATATGTTTATTTTGTACTAATTATTTATCATGAACATTTACATATACATTTATGCATTTGGCAGACGCTTTTATCCAAAGCGACTGACGTTGCATTCAAGGTACACATTTTTACATTTTATTTTGTCAGTCCTTGCTTTCCCTGGGAATCGAACCCATGACCTTGGTGTTGCTAGCGCCACGCTCTTACTGTTTGAGCTACAGGAAAGCTGAATGAATAGTTTATAAGAATAAAATAGTGGTGTTTAATAGTTCTTTTGTCAACATTTAACCAGATTTAGCAGTAAAAAGCATGGGCGTCGGAAAAAAAATGTGGGTGGGTCCTCCCCCAGAAAAATTAGGTAGATGATATTTACATTTGTGCAAATAGCTCGCCTTGATTACTAAACGACTGGCCAAAAAATTACGGAAGGCACCAAATTATATACAGCAGCAAAAGTGTAGGAGTAAAGCACATGGCAGAAAGTTTTGTGACGCAAATCGACCCCAGGTTCCAATCCGCCTTTTGCCTAACTCACTCTACTCCCTTTTCCAATCACATATGAGATCGGAAAGGCATTTATTTTCAGTAAAAATGAAGAAAATATTTGAAAAGGGGAAATAAAGCATCTAACGTGTTTAATAATAGTGTTTATTGGTTAGGGGTAGGTGAACAGACGTGCTGAATTAGAGACGGTAAAAGTGAGTGGGTTCAATATCATTGGTCTTAAAAAGTGGGTGGGTCTTGTCCCACTCACATACAATGTTTCCGATGCCCATGGTAAAAAGGATAACGTTAAGTGTACTTACAATAGTAATAACATTAGATTATGCGTAACTATAAGCAACTAACCCTAAATCAAGCTATAATCCTAACCCTATAGTATGTACATGTTGTTAAACAAAACGTTCGTACGCACATGAATTTGTTCTTAACATCGTTCTGATGTTCCTAAATTTGGAGTATTCTAAATGAACGGCTGTGTGCATGAGGTTAGTCATTTGCATAAAACACGCCATCTCCATATAAGGGCTTCAATTCAAAGCAAGGCCGTAACCAGGTCAAACAGAACAGTGAACGAAATTCTATGTCTAATTCTAGTTGGGAAATGATCTATTTGGGACTATTTGCAAACAATATTTGCATTAATTTGCATCAAATATATCAGTCCCGAGATTCTTCGCATGAGTGAATAAATAAGTAGATCCGCTGTTTTTATTTGAGTTACCTAGTGGTAGATTTTTAGTAAATCGTCTCAAAGGTTTCGAGTTCTAATCCGTTCTCATATTGTTTTTTTCTTCTTCATTAAAATCAAACATGTTTAATGATTGTATATTAAGAGCAGGGTCACGTTGCATTTTGTGTGCATTTGCGTGTTTGCATTTAGTTTTGTGATTTCACCGGAAATAATAGTCTCTCCGCAACGGCATTAAGCGATAGATTGACGTGTGTGTGAGAAGACTGCATGAGCCAAAAAAGAATGTAAACCCCGCCTACTTTGATTTGATTGGCTATCTGAGCGTTGTTAGACCACATTAGTTTCGACTGTCTGATCCGCTTCAAATTCTGTTCCTGTCAATCATGTGGTGTCAACCAATTATACTTAATGAGGGAGGGCTGAGCTAACGCTCTCTCTCTCTCTCTCTCCTCTCTCTCTCCCTCACTCACTCACTCACTCACTCACTCACTCACTCACTCACTCACTCACTCACTCACTCACTCACTCACTCACTCACTCACATGCGCGCGGCAAGCATGGCACATGCGACGACTCAGCAAAAAGGTGCTTTTCAGAACACCTAAGCTTTGATGTCAAGTAGGGGGCCACAAAATGTTATCCTGCGGGCTGCGAGTTTGAGACCTGCCTTACACCTAACCCTACCCTTAAACTTACACGCATCACCACACCTGTCCCTAACTTTACCCTTATCCCACCTCAATATCAGCAAAAGTGTTATGCAATAGAATATGAACGCAATAAGTACATTGTACTTATTTTTTGATGTAAGTACATAGTAGTTAAGCCCACCTAATATAAAATGGGACCAGATATCGTAACGGCATCGGCTGTTACGCAGAATTTGGGTATCGGAATCAGTAAAAGAAATGGTGGCCTCAGTGCACCGCTCTAGTACACAGCAACCAGAAGAGAGCCCCACTGAATTCACTGAAATATATGGACACTTTATGGATTTAATCTTTATTTCTCAGTGTTTTTGCTGCTGACCTTGATGATTAAATGTCACTATGCTAATGACTTTACTTTAGTTCAAGGTCATGTCTGTTTTTTATTTATTAAATTAGTGTTAAACTTGCTTCTGATATCTGTATGGTAGAGCAGAGTGCGTTGCTCCATCTGCTTTACCATGTATTTTCCTTTTCTTTTACTCCAATAGGCTAGAGATTTGTTTTGCTTTAGGTGTAAAGAGACCATGGGTCTATGATTCTTTTCACTTTTTCACATTGAGTTTGCTATGAAAGGACTTTTTATAGCTATAGCAGGGAGACCAGAGGCCATTTGTTTGAAAGAAAGCATTTCATTAATGCCATTATGATTTTATCCAATTCAAACCTTATTGACTGTTCTTTTTCCAGCGATACAGATGGAGGAGGTTGACATCTCCTCCTCCTCCTCCTCCTCCTCCTCTTCTTCTTACTCGGAAAATCTCTGGTGCAGTCCAATTCCCTGCCTCTCTCACGGAGACACATTAAAGCAGTGCTTGCGTCACATACATCATGTTTCTTAACTCAATTTGCTGACCAGCTCAGCATTTCCGTCTGACCCCTGTGAATAACTGAATTCTGCTTGCATGAGTGGATGGAAAAGATTGAGGAAGTGATTTTATCCTGGGATTTTCTTGGTTTTTGTAGAGCCTTTTTTTTTTTTGTCTCTGATCTTTGTTAGGAAACTGAATAGACTCACAGGTGGCGAGGTTTCTGTGTGTGTTCAGTCATTGTTGCTGTGGCTTGGTGCTGTGACACACTTCATTTTCTCTTTACCCCATCTCTCCCACTCTCTCTGTCTAAGGAAAACGGTGAAATGGCACATTGTTTGCTAGATACACATCATGGTTTCACTTTGGAAAGGGATATAGCCAAAGCAGTCGAGAAAAATTGAGAAGGACGTGAGCAGGAGGCGAGACATTAGAGGGCTGTCTGAGTGCTTTGGAGATCTGTGTAGAGGAATGTGTTTAGTCGCCCTTTGTGACCTAAAATACAGTATGCAATTGAATTACACTGTAAATCGCATCTGGCTGTTCTTCCTCCCAGGAGACGTAGGTTAGCTGTGTGCACAGACCCGTGATTATTCTCCTTTCAGGCTCGCAGAACCCGGTTTCTCTGCACTAAATGGGACTCTTTTCTTGCCCCAAAACATGTTCCTATTGAATTCACAAATGCTGAGTGAAAATCAACTTTTACTGCAGAGCAGTGGTTCTCAATCCTTTTATTATATAATTATTGTTGTATAATTATTAAATCCTGTTTATAAATATAATTGTGTGATTTACAGAAGTTTATTGAACTCTTTTGAGGAAATAAATATTATTGATTTAATATATTACAACTTTATGAATCTTATCCATTAAATCAATGTATTAATTTAGAAGTTCACATTAATTAATTAGGTTGTGCTTTGTTGAAAGGTTTACATGTGCCACACTGACTTGACCTTGAGGTTTAATATTGAAACAATTATCAAATATTGATTAAATGTGTTACTTGCTATTGTAATCTTGCAAATTCCCTTATACACCCTAATGGACAGTCTAGTATTTTGAACTGTAATATCAACAATTTAACATATTACATTAGAAATAAATAGGGGTGCAATGGATCTGTGATCCTTATGGACCAGGTCCCACGGTTTTGCACATATGTGACTCATCAGATTAATTGCTAAATTTAACCGTCATAGAGTGAAAGTTGATCAGTTGTACGTGTTTTTTTTCCTTGACAATTTACACATTTGAGTGATTTTAAACCATTCGAGCCCAAGAAGAGGCGAAAGAGAACTCAATATGTTGCGAACAACGAATTGATTCCTCTTTCGCATCTCCTTGCGCTTGAATGGACACATACACACACAATAATGTTAAAATATCCATCTTGGAAAATATTCTCATGAACCCTTAAATGCGTACTTCGGGTCGTTAGCGACCCGGGACGTCATTCACTACCCTCCTCATTCATTTTAAGTTAGACATCAACCATCTTAGTATTCCTCAATCAATCCATTATAAACAATATAACAAGAAAAAAATTATAAAATTATAATTAAATGCCTGTTTTTCCACTAGTTTTTTTGTAAAAATTGTATAGGGTCGCTAACGACCCGAGGTGTGTAAGATTGTACGTATATTTTTTCTGCACAACAATAAATTAATCTATAATGACAAAATAAGTGCAATTCACCTTTATTCCACAAGGTGGCAATGTCTGATACACAATGATGAAGTGATGTTTCACTTAGTTACCTCAGACAGAAAACAAAACCATAATAATAATAATCTGCAAAACTTGAAATGGCTCAGCGATTTACCGCAGAGCAAGTACTGAACACATTCAAATATTAGTGTCACTGTCACTTGATGATGGATCTGGTCAAGAAACTGTCAGCGATCAAAATATTGAAAATGAGTTTTGAGAGTTTTGTGATTTCGCAAATATGCTGAATGTACTGACGAGGGTAGTGGTAATGGGATAAAACATCTGCTCAAACTGAACCCTTCCAAGCTCCAAAAGGTAACAAAATATGCTTTATTTTATTCTTCTGTAATTGTTAGTCTAATATCAGGATAGTTTTATATTATCACGACAGGTCTAACATCTATCCATGTTAGATATAGATCAGGGACCCGAATAAAGACCCGAATATGTAAGAATGATTGGTGAAATAGTAATGCATTTAAGGGTTAACACAGTCGGTTATTTCTTTAGTGAGCGTAAATAGTTGAGAAAGAAATCGGATGTGTATCCTTCTATTGGATTCGCTCATTAGGTCTTAAAGTGACAGCAGCCTATAAATATCTGCTGCTGTCTGTCAATGTTAATCAAACGACATAACACATCTACTGACTGTTCACTTGTCTTTTAATAATGTTTAATTATTGAATGCTAGAGTTTTGCTGTGGTATCAAAGTACTTAAAGTGGGTTTGAAAAGCAAAGTTACTTTAAACCCCCTTTTTTTTTGATCTGAAAAATGATCCAATCTGTGACTCAAAAACCATAATATGATCCGAACTGTGAGTTTAGTGATCCATTGCACCACTAAAAATAAATGGACAAATTGCATAAACATTTAAAGTTCTCCATAGCACATTGATCGGTGTAAATATAGAGCTAGTTTATTTAAATATGAGTTGAGGTATATATTTTAAAATCAACATAAAATGCTGTTCGCAACCAAGAAAATCTAGATACTGCCTATTTAGTAGCTGATTTGAAATCTGACATATTTGCATATGGGAAGTTTTTGAGTCAATCACCATATGACTAATCACTGTGGAAATGGGAAATGATGTTAGGACAATGCTGACTCACTCATGACACCACAAGAACTCACACAGTCCCAAAACTCTCACTAGTAGTGACTATCCTGAGCTATTATGTCAAAGCATACAGGAAAACTTTCCAAAAAGCCAGGCAGCCTGGAGCTCTCTGCCTTGCCTGCCTGACTCTTTGACTGCCTGGCCTTTGTCATTTTGAATTTTTCTAGCCTGTGTGCGCTTGTTTTCATGCATGCCTGTGTCTGTCCATCACTCTGTCCATCACTTAGAATGGCAACGAGTAAAGACAGCCTCTTGCAACCTCATGCTATTTGTGCTCTGTGAAGCAGTTACTGTTGTCATGATGTTTTTGTCTAAAAAAAAAGTTTTTTATTTATATATATATATATATATATTATATATATATATATATATATATATATATATATATATATATATATATATATATACATATATATATCCTTAAAATCCTCAGTTGATGAATGAACGGAACATTGTAGTGTACCTCTTATCCAATAAATCACATTTATTGATTGAAAAATGTTTGAAAAGAAAAAGTATTACTTAAATTCAAACAAATGCCGCTTTGGCACTCTTTAATGGGGCGTGACAGATTGCTGTAGCATCTCAGATCAAGCGAAAGGGCAGCACGTGAACAATCACCTCTTCTGCTTTACAACTAGTTACAGCGTGAAATGAACATGAATGAACATCAGAACACGTTGAAAGATATACAGTACAACTTACCAAAATCCTTATGTCTCATCAACGCTGGTTATGACACAAACTACTAGCCTAACTCATTTAAATTTTAAATACTGTTAAAGACAGTAAAAATAATAGCAATTTAAATTTTCTTTCTTTTGTTTGATTAACATATAAAATCAGACAGCAGCAGGAATATTAGGCAGCTGTCACTTTAAGAGCTGCACGGATCCAATATACGGTTACACATACGGTTTTTATTTCTCACGCTTACGCTCACTTGAGACATAACCGACTATGCTTACTAGATTACACGACAAGACGGGCATATTGACAATGAATATGTGAATATGTCCGTTAAAGACGTGAAATAATATTTCCAGCGCTGCATGCACACAGAACTCATCCCTTAATATACTTAATTTTTAATATATATATATATATATATATATATATATATATATATATACTAATAATTATTAGGCAGCAGATGAACATTTTCTCCTCAAAGATGATGTGTTAGAAGCAGGAAAAAATGGCTTGGTGTGACCCCTAAACCTACCCATCACAGGAAACTGCACATTTTTACTTTCTCCCAAAAAAAACAAAAAAACTAATTCTGTATGATTTCTAAGCCTTTTGAAAAATGTGGACATGGGTAGGAGTGTGCAATATATATCGTCTGCAATAATTGTTTTAACATTGACATTATCGAGTATATCCCTCACACACGCCAGAGAGTGCACGCATACTAACGTTACGTGATGTAGTTTTGTTGATTAGACTAGTGCGGCTGCGCATTAGAGTACACGCTTTCACTGCGTGATTCATGCTGCGTTCCAGGCAACCCGTAACCCGTGTTTTTCCAACCTTCTACCCGTGAAAGAGCACTGGAACGGCAGTCAACCCCGTGACTTCCCACCCGTGAACTCATACTAGATCGATCGACGCGCTCTGACGTCACATAGCCCGCGAAACAACAATAGCAGCCCTTACGGATATACAAATAACGTAAAATAAAAGCTATAACAGCTTCTCTTGCCGTTTTTTTCTCCTCCGTTGCCCTCAAATAAGCATGGGGTAAGCACTTTTGGCGATAGAAATGATCGTAAATGAGCGTAGTACGGTCTGCTATGCTTTGTTTACATCTAGCTAACGTTACCACAATTCCTTGCGCTCAGGCAGTTTGGCGTGACTTTGCCTGGAATGCTACAAAGTCGTGAGTCGTGGTTTGAAGTCGTAACTTACAGGCTCAAAACCTGCCTGGAACGCAGCATTACTCTATATTTATATCATACAATATAGTTAATTAGATATCACACAAAGATTGCAGTTTTTCAAATGTGATCTTGTTTGTAAACTTGCATAAAATCAATAAGTTAATATTAAGTGACTTACAGTTTAGGCTTCCATATTGCCTGTTTTTGCTCTATTTCACCACCGAAAAATAGTTAAAAACAAAGACAGAGCACTGTATCTTCGTCTTTGAGCAAAACACAGCGGTGTTTTCATACTGAATGAATCAGCTTTTTGAACGAATCAATGATTCAGTGACTAAGATAAATTAAGATAGTCAAATGCGTCGTTCCTTGAATGAATCAGTTGTTTGACTGAATCGGTTGAATCTCCATGACTCACTCATTAAACGTAACTTGCTGCCACCTACTGGCGGTTTTAATTTCACAGTTAAAGTATCTTTTCATGTTTTAAATAATTTAAAATATCAATATTATTCAATATTTTATGTTTTAAACATCAAAACATTATTTATGCATAACTGCAGGTTATTAATTTGTCACTTCTGAGCCGTGTAAATGATCAAACAGTAAACTGTCTGTGCAAATTATCTAAATGCCACTTCAGATGCAGCTTCTGTGTTTCCTCTGCACTGCAAAGATTAATTTTGTTGATACTTATTTAATTTGATTGCTAACAGCCCTGTTGTGTCTTATTATAATACATTTTTATTTAATTTATGAAATTGACACAAAAGATGTAAAAATAAATGTATCAAGGTAAAAAAGATGATTTCTGTCACTTCTGTGAACTGACCACCACACAGAATATGAAAAATATCATAAACTTTAGGAGTCAGCTGACCATGGCAGTCTTAAACCTGCCAAAGTACCAGCACAATAACACACTCAGCAAAATATCGTCTAATTATCATTATTGAGAAAATATTGAGACATCTTTTTTTTTGTCAATATTGCACACCCCTAGACATGGGTAATGTCCTCATAAGTCACCCTCTCCTTGTAATACCTATGTTATAGCCATGTCATTATACACATTTGTGTCCTGATATGTCAAAAAAACAAGCACACACACACACACACACACACACACACACACACACACTGATCAGGCATGACATTATGACCACTAACAAGTGAAATTAATAACACTGATTATCTCTATTATATCATCACTATTATATCATCACAACACCTGTTAGTGAGTGGGATAAATTAGGCAGCAAGTGAACATTTCGCCCTCAAAGTTGATGTGTTAGAAGCAGGAAAAATGGGCGAGCGTAAGGATTTGAGTGAGTTTGACAAGGGCCAAATTGTGATGGCTAGACGATTGGGTCAGAGCATCTCCAAAACTGCATCTCTTGTGGGGTGTTCCCGGTCTGCAGTGGTCAGTATCTATCAAAAGTGCTCCAAAGAAGGAACAGTGATGAACCGGCAACCAGGTCATAGGTGGCGAAGGCTGGCCCGTGTGCTCTGATCAAACAGACGAGCTACTGTAGCTCAAACTGCTCAAGACCTTAATGCTGGTTCTGATAGAAAGTTGTCAGAATACACAGTGCATCGCAGTTTGTTGTGTATGAGGCTGCAGACCGGTCAGGGTGCCCATGCTGACCCCTCTCCACTGCCGAAAGTGCCAACAGTGGGCACGTGAGCATCAGAACTGGACCACGGAGCAATGGAAGAAGGTGGCCTGGTCTGATGAATCACGTTTTCTTTTACATCACGTGGATGGGTGCACCAAGATGCACTATGGGAAGAAGGCAAGCCAGCAGAGGCAGTATGATGCTTTGGGCAATTTTCTGCTGTGAAACCATGGGTCCTGCCATCCATGTATCCTGCCATGTCCTGCCATCCTTCCAAACAATAAGAGCGTGGCGCTAGCAATGCCAAGGTCATGGGTTCAATTCCCAGGAAGAGCAAGAACTGACAAAATGTAAAAATGTGTACCTTGAATGCAATGTAAGTCGCTTTGGATAAAAGCGTCTGCCAAATGCATAAATGTAAATGTACTTTTGACACGTACCACCTACCTAAGCATTGTTGCAGCCCATGTACACCCTTTCATGGAAACGGTATTCCCTGGTGGCTGTGGCCTCTTTCAGCAGGATAATGCCACAAAGCAAGAATGCTTCAGGAATGGTTTGAGGAGCACAACAACGAGTTTGAGGTGTTGACTTCATGCCTCCAAATTCCCAAGATCTCAATCCAATCGAGCATCTGTGGGATGTGCTGAAGAAACAAGTCTGATCCATGAAGACCCCACCTCGCAACTTACAGGACTTAAAGGAGCAGACCTTCAGGGGTCTAGTGGAGTCCGTGCCTCGACGGGTCAGGGCTGTTTTGGCAACAAAAGGGGGACCAACACAATAGTCCTCATTCTAAGACATGTATAAAAAAAAAAAAAAAATAAATAAATAAATAAATAAATAAATAAATAAATAAATATAAATATATATATATATATATATATATATATATATATATATATATATATATATATATATATATAAAAACATATAATCAACACAGCTTTTTCAGGATACTGTATTTAAAGATAATCATGTAAAATCCAAATATTTGAAAGGGTTTTAATAGTGTTTTTCATGGTTTACTTGTGTGTGGAAACAATTATTGTTTGATCAGTTTACAGGCGATATACAATTATGGTCACAGTTCCAATAACTCAGGACACTAAAGAGTCCTTTCTACTGACTCTGGAAACACCAGGAGAGAGATGTCCCTGATCAGGGTCCCTGATCACTTGTGTGAACATGCCATAGACCTGCTGTAGGGGCTTGAGGGCTGCAGATTATTATGGCCAGTGCAATAAACTGTGCTGTCTGTAATGTAAGACACAGGTACAGGTAGCTACAGGAAAAACAGCTGATTGTCCTTGCAGTGCCAAACCATGTGTACTCCCAGGCATGTTCAAGAACTTGCAAATGCCTTGGTGGAAGAGGTGGAGTAACAGCAATAACTCACAGCAATAACTTGTAAATGTTAATGAGGAGATGCTCTGTAGTACTTAAAGCGGCTGGTGGTGGCCACACCAGATACTGACTGCTACTTTTGATAGTGAACCACCCTTTGTTCAGGGACTCATTATTCAATTTCTATTCATCAATGTCTGTGAAATTTGTGTAGCTTATGTCTCAGTTGTTGAATCTTTTTATGTTCATACAAAAAGTAGTTGAAAGTGAGAGCTTTTGATATATATATATATATATATATATATATATATATATATATATATATATATATATATATATATATATATATATATATATATATATATATATATATATATATATATATATACACACACACACACACACACACACACACACACACACACATATAAAATAGCATTTATACATTTAATGAAAGTAATGCTTCTGTTCAATAAGGATGCATTATATTGATCAAAAGTTTACATGTAAACATGTTTTTTTTCTTCTTCCAATAATCATAGTTAGGATTTAATTGCAGTAAGATGTATACATGACACGAGCAAACCTCTTCACTCCCATTACCATGCAATTTTCATCATTCTGATAATTCACTAAGCATAGCCCATACCCCAGTGCACAGCATAAATGATGAGCTCACATACAGTAGGTGTGTTACCGGCCACTGTTGTACATCAAATGCAAAACACATTTTTGTGGATGTATTGGATTTTTTTGATGATGTGCAAAGCTCAAAAGTTTCACAGGAATAATTCAGTAGTTTCACTGTATTTAGATAGAGACAAATATGATCCCTTACCACAATAAGTATATTACTGCGGCTTCCCATTTTCGCTCCAAATGCCTCATAATATGAAATCAACACCCTCTCATTCCTGTGTCTCTTCATGGGTTTATTTATAGACTTGTAAGGACACTCTGTTAGTATGAATACAAATGAGATATGTGGCCTTCAAAATATGCGGCACAAAAGCAGCCTCTGTTCTGATGTGTAGTAGCGCATTCACGCCACTATGTGGCGGCAGTGAGCTATGATTGCATACTGTAGCAGTATAGATTCATGCAAAAGTATAAGAACCTATAGATGAAATGTATTTTTTATATACACAGATAATTGTATTTATTTTTTTCTCAGTTTATTTGTCTCGTCATCCGATCAGCCCCTTATCCTTTGAGTTTTGCCGTCTTGTGTTTACCATACTGTTTAATAAAACACAAAGTGCATGTGGTTGTTTTGAGATGGAATCTGACCCTTTCTTTTTCTGTGATACGGGGTTGTTTTGCCTGTTTACACACATTATTCTGCATACTGAGTGAATCAGTGGGTCTCTTTTTGGCTGCAGATCTAGGTCAGGCTCCCGTCTCCCATTATTTGTGCATGCTAAAAGATGGCGCCACATGTCCCTTGTTGATACACCGCTGCACCAGGGGTTCTGCTGTGGAGCATGGGGCCCCGCCAACACTGCCTAAACAGCCAATTTGAAGTAATTAGCCTAAATTTGTTGGTGCACTGAAAAAAATCAGTGTATGTGCGTGGATCTAGTAGGTTGTTAGGTCACAAACCTTGTAGCGTTAATGTTTAATGACAGTGTAAATTGTTTATGAAACACTTAGTGTTCTTATAAATAATTATGTTGAAAATACTGATCTTTAAAATGGTGTATTTTGGAGATCTCTGCAATACATACATGGTATGAATATGGTACAATGATAAATCTCGTGTTTTTTGGTGTGAGATCTGTTAGATAAACAATTATCTAACATACAATTAGCATACAATCAAATAATATTTTTTCCCCTTAAGTATTATTTAAGAACATACACTTCTGGAATCACAAAATGAATTGTGGTTAATTCATTTTTTTTTTTGTTTTATATTTTAAAGAGACCATATGATGCTATTTTAAACGCACTATTTTCATTTTTGTGCATTATAGCATCACCGCTATTCCCAGTTTGTCTGAAACGCTTTAATTGAGTTTTTCCGGTTTCTACAAAGACTCTCCTTCCAGAAAGCCCAGAGTGCTCTGATTGGACAGCTGATCCAGTGCGTTGTGATTGGCCAAACACCTCAAGCATGTGTCTGAAATGTAACGTTGCTAACCATAATCACAACAGTAATCTAAAGCAATTGTAAACGCAAACAGTTAATAATGTTGTTGGTTTTATTTTACTGTATCAGTCCAAGTCGGATTCTGAAAACCGACATTAGAACACCACGGCATTCTAATTCTTCTTTCTTTGCGTATACCTTTTGGACGGGCATTATGCTAATTTTGTTTTGTGGGAGACTATTGGCTTTGTAACTTTGCAGATACATGCACAAACACATACATTACACCCTATAAAAAAATGAATGTATTTAATCTTTATTGCTAAACAAATAACAAAATCTCACAAATAATGGTAATGGTTGCAAAACTTGCAGATCTCATTTTTAATTGAATAGAAAATTATACCATTCATGTAATATTTAGTTTGACCGTGTGAGGTTGAGGATCAATGTTTTCTAGAACATTTTCTCCTTTGACTTTTTCAAAAGGACTTTTTTAATAAGCTTCAGGGCCCAGTTGCATGAAAGTCCTTAAAGGGGTACTTCAGCGCTGGGAAGATGATTGTGTATTTAAACTGGGTCATTTATGTAGTAGAAATGTGAAATTATTTTTGAATTTGGTGCCTTCTAGACTGAGAAAAGCCAGAAAATGTATTTTTGGCTCATGTGGATAAAAGACAACAACTCCCAGAATGCATTTGCTTTGCTGCCCAACGAGGCCCCTCCCAACGAGGCCACTGCTACTGTTTCACTGGCACCGCCCCTACCGTTGTTTTAATTTTCATAATAATAAAATCATTTAGTTCAGTTAGAGAACAGATACTACAAGTAAAAACTGAACGTGTCTGTTCAATATAATGTGAGTGAGCCGAGCGAGTGTCACGGCACAAACGCGGCAGGAGTCAGATTACATTCATCACGAGAGCGAAGAGCTGAGGTAAGCGCGGGCGCGGCATACATTCATGGCGCGTGTTCAGTCTGGCACACTTTCAGATCATGCCTAAGGAAGCTTAACTTTCATAGGAATTCATTTGAAAAGTTGAAACACTTACTTTGCTCCGCACTGCTCCGTTTACATGAATGCCCGCAGCTGCCCGAGCCGAGCGCTGTGAGTGAGATCCCACCCCTGTAGGCGGGTTGAAAACGTGGAACTTGCTCCTATTTACTGGCTGTAGTCTTTAGCCTCTGGCCAAAAAGTCCTCCGATGACGCAAAATCACGATATTTTGTCATGCATAAATCTCTCGTCTCGGGGATATGAGGGGGGAGCACGATCATTCGAATATACTACCGGATTTCTACTGATACAAAGCTTAATGCTAATCACTGAAGTATCCCTTTAAGTTAAGAAAACCCTTAGTTATAAGATACCCTTAGTGAAACATGGGATGCAAGAAAGATCTAAGGGTCCACTTAAGGAACTTTAAGGCCGTCATTAAGTACTTTCCCTTAATTACTTGAGAGTTCCCTTAAGTTCTGTTATGCATTGCAGCAAAGTCCTTAGGAACCATTTAGCCCTAAAAAAATGAAGGGGTCAAAAACAGGTCCCTTATGTCATCTGCTGAACTCAAACGTGATGGATGATTTCATGTAAATTGAGGAGGAGGATGTACCGGTGCGATTTTTAGAGATTAAAAGAAGCCTGCTGAAAGTATGTGTGATGTGTGAAAAGGATGTGTGAGTGTGAGTGTGTATTGTCAAAAATAAAAGAAAAAAATTAAGATATTTTTGATGAAATCCAAAATTATTTTTGTTTGTTTTTGCGCACAAAAAGTATTCTCGTCATTTTATGAAATAAAGGTTGAACCACTGGAGACACATGGGCTATTTTAACAATGTTTTACTACCTTTCTGGGCCTTGAAAGTGTTCATTAAATTGCTGTCTATGGAGGGGTCAGAGAGCTCTCACATTTTTTTCAAAAAATCTTAATTTGTGTTCTGAAGATGAACAAAAGTCTTACGGGTTTGGTGAGTAATTAATGACAGAATTTTCATTTTTGGGTGGAATAACCCTTTAAAGAAATCCCTTACCTCAGGGCTTTTTCCCTCTCATGAAGACCTTTAAGTCAAGACACAAGAGGTTTCATACAACCGGGCTCAGGCCTTATTTTGTACCTTATATGTGAAGGGGCCTTACACTACAGTTGCAAGTTTGCATTGATGTTTAATGCCTTTCTGTATAGCCCATATTTGCAATATTCATTTAGTATTCATTTAGGATTGGTCCTTAAGGATTTGTTCACCCAAAATGTTTTGTTCTGTCATTAATTACTCACCCTCATGTCGTTCCAACCCTGTAAGAGGCATCTTTGGAACGCAAATGGAATTTTAGAGCTTTCCGATTCTCCATTGTCAAGCTACACAACTACCACTTTCAAGCCCCAGGAAGGTAGTAAAGACATCATACAAGTAATCCATGTGACCAAAGTAGTTTATCCTCAATTTTATGAAGTGATGCAAGTACTTTTCTTGCAGAAAACCCTTGCATAATTGTACCATGTTATTTACAAAATATTAATCTCCATTGCACATTCACGAGACCACCATGACACATGCGTGTTGTGTTGACACGAAAGCAGAATTTATTGCATGAATGCATTGGAGATTTATATTTTGTTAATAAAGTGGTAAATTGTTTTTTTTTTTTAAGTAAAGTACTGGCGTTGCTTCATAAAATTGAGGTTAAACCAGTGGAGTCACATGGATTACTTTTATGATGTCTTTACTACCTTTCTTGAACTCGAAAGTTGTAGTTGCGTATGTTGTCAATGGAGGGACAGAAAGCTGTCAGATATCATTAAAAAGATTTTCATATTTGTTCCAAAGATTAACAAATGCCTTATGGGTTTGGAATGACATGACTCATGGATGAACTGCACGCACGCACACACGCACGCACACACACACACACACCTACCTATGTGTGTTTACATAGGATGCTGTCCTTCCTCTCGCTGACAGCTCCTTCTTTATTACATTCTTTCTCTCTCTTTGACAAATAGAATATGACACTTTTATCCTTCCTTGCCCTCTCATTCTCTCCAACCGTGCTTCCCATTACTCATCCTTGTTCTTCCTGCAGCTGTCTCATTTAGCAAGCACACCGTTGCCTGTGTCAGGTACTGCATTTGTTTGGTGTGTTTATGTAGGGGACAGTGGTGGAGTTCAGAAGGTCTGGGTCTTGAGTGTGTGAGGTGCTTTGTTTAATGTGAAGGGCAGACACAAGACTGACAGCTCCTTAATGAGAATGAAAGTCATTTCAATAAAGCATTTCAACTTTGTGGGTGTTGGGCTTCCGTTACCGCTGGTGTGGAAGGGTCTTAACACAGTGGATGCCATTGTTTTGTTTGCATTTTTTTCCCAAAAGAATGTGGAAAGGACTTTTTGAGATAAGCAGCTCTTTGAGATGTGCCCAGGACATTTCCTTTTAAACTCTTTATGGCATAAATCTCTGCATTCATAAAATGGAACACAGACACAAGGGAAAGGCCACACCAGCCGTCTATAAGGTCTTTCTTGAATTGGGACATAAAGTTCAAATTAGTGACATAGTGACTTGCTTATAAAAGAATGACTACTATTAGTTAGTTAGTTAGTTAGTTAGTAACTATGTAATAAGTTAAAATCAATTATTAAAAACAAGCTGCAAGACCGCTGATTTCTGATATGTTTATACATGAACAGCCCCTTGTCCAGGTGTGCATGAGACGAGGTGATCGGTCGGTATAAAAATAGCTTTTTTGTTCTATAATGTTTCATTTCATGTGATTTATAGATATATTTTGAGGAAAACCCCTCTGCCAACTTGCATTTCTGACATCTTGAAAGGCTTCCTGTGTTCTAAAGGAATCTGATGGAGTTCAGCCAACTTAATGTCCTGTTTTTCTGAACACCAAGCACTTCCTCTCACTGCCTCTCTTGCCTCCATATTTTTTGTGTTTGTGCTCGCTCTTATCTAGAACATGTGCATAGTTCAACTGCGATTGCACTGTTGACTTCTTTACAAAAAGAATTGGCTTTAGACCAGCGTTTCCCAAATTTTAGATGTCTCTGTAATAGAACACACCTGATTCAAATCATTAGCCAACTGACCCTACCCTGCCTTTAAAATGTTACTCGCCAGTCCTACCTTAGTAATGCGCTCCCTCCATTTTCTCAGACATTCTTTTTTATGTTCATCAAGGGAGGATCTGTACATATGTATAGCTTTTACATGTGCTTTAAATTGTTTAAAACTCATAAAACGTTTTATAATATGAATGTGTCAAGGTTTCCGGTCTCATCTGTCCATTATGTCTGTGCTGCTTGATATTGCAAACTGTTATTTGTTATGGTTGCCTAACCGTTGCCTTTGGCTTTTGGCTTGCTCAGTTGGGGACACCTAAATTTCATCTATATTACCGATCTGCCAGCATTGACACTATATGATACTTGAAATTAGCTGGATAACATCACCGTTTCACCAGAACGGCTGTACAAATTCTGTTGCATTATTTTCCTGTTAACAATGTGAAGCTGCTTTGAAACAACTGGACTTGTTAAAAGCGCTATATAAATAAAGGTGATTTGATTTGATTTGATGGTCAATTATTTGACCATTTCACCGCATTTTGTTATTCTTCCAGTTATTTAGATTCCTATATTCAGATTCCTATAGTGGCTAATGAATCGTAAGTTTTGCACATTCACATAAAGTAGCTTCATTACTTCCGCGTTGGATGATACTGACACAAGGTACACAGAGAGGATATAAGCAATATTCTTTTCTTCCAAGTCTTTAAATAATTATCACGGATGAAACTATCCCAAATAAAAACATAAAACAATCCCCAAATAAACCTGTATCAGTAAAAATAGCTACATTTACAAGAAGATAAATGAATGGTACATTTTTGTAATGATTTAAATCATTCTAGTGTTGATAGTGGTTTAATTATGTGGTGCTCCTTTTAAAATATCAGACATGTCATTAGGTACAGCAATTACATTTTATGAATTGTAACACTTCAGTTTAAAGGTGCACTATGTAACTTTTCCGTCCGCTAGAGGTCGCCTATTCAAAACAAAAGCATAGTTTGATGGCGCCAAGTTTGAGCGCAGAATTTTGGGACATGTGGTCTTCACCTCATAGCCGGTGGAAAAGAATAGGATAGGACTCGGGTAGAAATCGAGTTAATGGATGCGGTTTATTAACGTTACTGTAGTATGAAGCAGAGCAGGACCGAGTGTTGTGGGAGCTGAGCAAGGCCGCTGGAGTGATTAAACGCCACACGCGCCTCGCAAGCAGTCACTTCCGCTTTTCCGCTTTTCCGGTCATGAATATGAGGTAACGCAGCTCTGTTTATCATATCAAATACATTTGAGTGTGTTAAATGATGTTATGACGTTACTCTGTGCGTTCGCTCGGCCGCTGCTATGACACTTGTTGCACGCTGCAGTGAGAGTAAAGCGTTTCTGCAAAATAAAACCGGAAACCGAGGGTAACGTGGATATGACGCAATTGACAGGCGACTCCCTCGCACGTCCCGGTTCATTGGTTAAAAAGTCAATTTTCTCACGATTTACAAATAATTGGAAACATTTGGGATATTGTAAGTACTCAACTGAACAAAATGTATAACACTGGCCTGCTGGTTTTTTGATATTTTACTGAAAATTTTTTTACATAGTGCACCTTTAACAGATATATCAAATGTTGAAAGTAATTCATAAATGATTAAGATATGTACACACGTTCACAATTTATTACTTATTAATATTTACAGTTTTTAATCCCCTTATTTAATCCTGTATTTCCCATTTTGCAATGTCACTTCGTTCCAGTCCAATTAATCTGATGAACACCGTTTACTGAAAATCATGATATTGACAGAAATCTACAGTTAATTGCTGTGCAATGTTCTGTAAAGCTTTTCTGATTAAGCAACAAACACCCAAGAGATTTAGTCAAAACTATTTTGCTTCAATATGTCTTCAAATAATGGAATGGAGCAAGTTGTTTTCTCAGTAACGTTGGCCTTTTCAGATGGAATAAGCAGCAATGCCGCAGGACGCAGTGTAATTACAGGCTCCAAACTCACTCAAACAGCCATTTTTCCATATTTATATGCAAGCCTGAATTTGAAACATTATTGTTAGATTGGTAATGCTTGCCATCTATCTGTTGACAGAAGGAAGTGGGGCAACTGGTGTCCAGATGGATTTAAAGGAGATGAATTGAAGCTTGGCTTTTGTCCCTAACATCTGTGACTGAGCTGTGTTGCGTAGCGACAGCTAGATGGCATCAGCATATTGAGTGACCTGCAGCAGGCTGGACTGAGGGGCTTTGTTCAGAGTGGCCTGTCTCACAGGTTCACCCTGCCATTACGGACATGGGTGTTCGAATTCAATTAATATTTATAATTGTTCAATATAATTTAAGTGACTTAAATTTAGAGCTGTCTGCTAAATGCATAAATGTATTACAGTTCCATTCCTTGAATGAAGCACTTCCACATCAGATCATGATGATGGTTTCTTGTTAGGGATTTGGACTGTAGGCTATCTGGTCTAAATCTAATGCTCAATGTCAGATCAGCTGTGTGTTGTACAGCTGGCCAAATCCTCTTTAAATTGTGATCACGTCAAGAGACTTAATCCTACTTCCTGCATCACCTCATCAGCCCCGCTTCTTCTCCGTCGCCAGGCCAGGGTGGCGTCTGTAGCACTTTACCCACTGTTAGAGTGTTTTGAAAGGTTTTTTTTTTTGTTTTGTTTTTTTTTCAAGCAAAACTGTTTGCATTAGACTAGAATCTGGTCCTAATGAACCACGTTATTGTTGTTGATGGCAAACAAACAGATTTATATGCATCATTTGGCAAAAAAAAACTTAATCTTGACAAATATGCTCTTTGAACTGCAATACGATAAATATTTTTATCTTACATTGCTACTACTGATACATCAGCTATCATGTTGAATTGGGTGTAAAAACTACAAACTTGCCACTAAGTGCGTTTACATGGAGCACTGTAATTGGTTTAAAGTCCAATCCGAATGAAAATGCTCCATATAAACACTTCAGTCGGAATAAAAATGCCCAAACCGAATGAAATTGTAATCGGTTTGAGAGGGGTGGGATAAACCTTTTCATGAACCGATCAAACGAAAAATTCCACCATGTAAACGATCTGATCCGATTACTTAGAGTACGTCTTTCTGTTATGTGATATAGTCCAGCGCTCGCCTCCACAACTGGAGTGCACGCCGCGCTCACACCAGGCTATAATGTTGACAAGGGAGGAACGTTTATTTTTGAGGTGTTAAACTTTTTATTTCGTAACAAGTTATGAAGATAATGATGGAATAATGACATGGACATCTTACACTTTACAGCACATAGCTTTTATAAAATTGTATAACTCTTGGTGGCCGTTGAGAGTTGCCTTGGCAGCTGGGAACACATTCATGCTGGAAAGGACAGCGTCGACATTTCTGATGTGGCAGACGTGTGTGCGCATGTCGCAAAATGTTTCCGACTGAAAGCATCAGCACATGTAAACGCCAGATCGGTTTAGATAACGTCTCATGTAAACAGTCCACTGAATCTTTCAATCGGAATGATTTTAATCGGAATGACAAAAAAAGTGTGCGTGTAAACGTGGCTTCTGATGCTTTTTGACTCCCAAAAAAGTTGTTTTTGCTTATACATTTGCTCATACAACATCAGTAATATTACAATAACAATAAATAGTAATTACTATACTACTACTACTACTATTATTACTACTACTAATAACAATAATAACAATAGTAATTATTATTGTTGTATTATTTTTTTATACTTTTAGGTGTTATTCTAAAAACCTCTAGGGTTTTTTTGACCGAGAAGCAACAAAAAATGAACATTGAATTTGTGAATTTCTGATGGAGTTTGGGTTCCTTGCCAGTCACCTGTCGCCTTTGTCTTTTGGCTTGCTTAGTTGGGGACCTTTTAATGTTCAACAATATTACTGATCTACCTGCATTGACACCATTGTATGAGAACTGAACTGAGCTGGACGATGACATCACTGTTTTCTCCAGAGCGGCTGTACAGCCAAAACACATTTTGTTACATTATTTTCCTGTTATCACTGTAAATCGTCTTTGAAACAATCTTTATTGTAAAAAGCGCTGTAAAAAAAAAAAAAAAAAAAAAAAAAGAATTAAAGCTGCAAGCAAGCGATGAAAGGGCTCTTGCACTCGGGACCACCGCCACCCAGTGGCCTCAGGAAAACAGTGAATAGTGTGCAACATGCATTTAAGCGGGTAAATATAGGAAAAATATGGCAAAGTCACGTCAATGTGCCACACTTCCTGCTCCCAGAAGGGGAGTATCCGAATATTGGCATGTAGATGTCTTCAGACCAGGACTATTATCAAACATGTGAAGTTTGGGGGAAAAATCAGACATTGTGTGCCTGAGTTACAACAACTTCCTGTTTTGTGGTGTAAATCGCATACATTAGCACTTAGCCACGTGTTGCATGATTTAGTGTGTTTCTAGCATGTTTGGGACTTGGTGGAATATTTTAATGTGTTTGTGGGAGTGAATTACAGTGTAAAGCATGCCATTTCCTGTTTCCAGCAGGTGGCACTATGACTCTGTCTTCAGTCTAGGACTCTTATCAAACACGTGAAGTTTGGAGCCGATCGGACATTGTATGCCTGAGTTACAACAACTTCCTGTTTCATGGCGAAACATCAGACTTTGTCAGGCCGCTACGGACATGCCCATCAGGGAAAACTCAAAATCTTCACAGTGTAACGTCGCAGAGGCCTTTAGATTAGACTGGCCAAATATGATGTTGATCTGATAAAATCTCTAGGAGGAGTTTGTTAAAGTACAACTTCTGGAAATGGCAAAAACTTGGCAAATAAACCTTTTCATGAACCGATCAAACGAAAAATTCCACATATAGTCCAGCGCTCGCCTCCACAACTGGAGTGCACGCCGCGCTCACACCAGGCTATAATGTTGACAAGGGAGGAACGTTTATTTTTGAGGTGTTAAACTTTTTATTTCGTAACAAGCTATGAAGATAATGATGGAATAATGACACGGACATAGCCTGGCTACACCATCTCATTTTGACAGCGTTTGTCCCAGGAACCTTTTGCGCCTAACAGAAGAATAACATCAGAAATAGCAAAAATCATTTTGAAAATTCAAAATATCTCACTTCCTGTTGGGTTTTCAGATTCTGCACCCCAGGTCTTTTTTGTAGGTATTGGGCTGTTACATGTGTCTACCGAATTTCATACTCGTATGTGAAATGTAGCTTGAATGACGCTTAATTGAAATTTTGTAGGTGGTGCTATCGAGCCATTTTGCCACACCTAATTCTGAAACTCATATCAGACATAATTTTCACGACTTTTGATGTGTGTGCAAAGTTTCATGAGTTTTCAAGCATGTTTAGGCCCTTCATTTGGGAGAAGAATAATAATAGGCTGAGCAATTACAATAGGGTCCTCACACCATCGGTGCTCGGGCCCTAAATATCCTGGTTACTCTGGGAGACAAAGCACTATGTAACTTCTTTTCTGACACCAGCTTGTCATGTAGAAGAAGGGAAGTCAAACAGTATTTACATTTTTTTCAAATGTAAATTTACATGTTTTCGTTCCGAATGTTTCTATGGTTTTTATCAAATAACACAAAATGCAAGAATGCAGAGACAAAAGAGACAGGTCCAGTTTCTTTCTCTGCTATTCATTGTCGCTTGGCAAAATAAACTGTTTGTTAGTGTTGTAGTAGTCGAGACTGGTCTTTTTTTTGAGGTCTTGTCTTGGTCTCAGACTAAGGGTACGTTTAAGCCCAATTTATACTTCTGCGTCGAGTGTACGCTTTAGCTATACGTCGTAGGCTGTGTGCGTATGTTTTCTTATCGGATAAAAAAAAAAACTCGGGTCTTGAGGCCTTGACTATAACACTACTGTTTGTGAATGCCAAAAAGTCTTGAGTTTTATGTAGCAGCAGCTGCTCTGAGCATGTGACCAAAAGCGTGACTATTGGTTGGCCAGGTTTCTTCACAACAATGGAAAGGAAATTAGAACTCCTCTCCATGAAAAATCCATCACATCGAATAATGGCAAACATTTTAATGCAAATTTTTTTGCACAGAATGTTTGTCTTGGTGTGGACAGGACTTAATTGCACAAGGTCATACAGCAATTTCAATTTGATCTTGATTAATTGTGCAGCCCTTTAATTATTAGGCCGATTACATTCCTTATTCCATATCTTCATACGTGTAAACTTGCACAAGATTCGAATTCTGGAGTGAGAGAGCTGAGTCAGTATTTTGGCAGTGTACAGCTGAGGTTGAACGTTAAGAGAGAGAGTTCAGGATGGTTTTTTTTAGGCAGGTTGTTGTTGGAAGTCGGCTGGAGAGACAGAATGAGCATATGGTGTGATCTGTGAAGGGTGATTAAGGCTGGATGAAGGCAGGAGCACTGCAGGGATGCCCAGGGGGGTCTTGGCTCAGCTGCTGCCTGTACTGCCACTCTGATGAAATGACATGCTGTTCCTGCCCCACTTTGGTTGGCATCGTGGCTGTGCAGTTCTGATAAGATTACCAACGCATTTGGAGTGTGCCACATAGTAGAGAGAGAAACACGCACACGTTTACAAACTGATTCAACTTTGTTGGATAAGCAGAGCAGGATCAGATCATGCACTGTGATATGCTCTTTTACTTGCGGGCAGAAGTGTGCATGTGTGTGTGTGAACTTGGCCTCTGTACTCAAGCCCTTCCTCCACCTGCTCATGAATATGTAATGTGTGTGCCAAATGCCACACTGAAACTACATGGCTCATGAATTATTAATGCTCCAATGTAACAACATGACTCAAATGCTAGTCTGAAGCCCTTGAGATGACCTCAGTGCTCCTATAAACAGACGCAAGTTGCAAATTTAACTTGGAATATCGTTGCAAAATTGGAAAACCGCATAAAACATTTGCAAATAAAGCACAGTTCAAAGAGAACAAAGTCATCACTTCCTGATAAACTGGCGATAAATATTGCTCATGTCTGTTGCGTTTGTATCATCTCAGTGAGTTTTTGTAAGGGTTTACGCATGCGCAGCAAGTAGGGGTGCGGACGTGGACGCATCACAATGCAGACGTGGATGATTCTGCATCAATGCAGTAATAGACCATGAAAATTGATGCAGCGCACCGTGATATCAAAATCGAATATCAAATTGAATCGTGAGACCAGTGACGATTCACACCCCTAGCAGTAAAGCGAATTTTGCGTTTTCAGACGTTTCGGTGTGGATGAGGAAACGCTACTGTGGACGGAGAGCGTTGTGAAACAAAAACGCTGTTTTCAAATGTATCTGTATTAACGTAGATGTAGTCTCAGATGCTGTGCAACGAGTTCGGCCTGCTGGTTGGTCCAGTTCTGCCGTCCGATCACGTCTTTTTGATGCGCTTTGAGGGATTTATTTGGTTAATGTGTTTCCATCGTAGTTTATGTGCATGTTTTCTTATCGGATAAAAAAATTTATCCAACTCATTTGAGGGCATATGTTTTTTTAATGCATTTTTTTAATGCAATATCCCAAAATGCGCATACAAATATGTGGATGTTAACATAGCTACTTTTTATCACTGTATTAAGATCTAGTTTGACCTTTATTCTTGGTGTCTTAAAAGTTGTTTTCTAAATGCCTTGTGTACAGTATAAAAATCATACACTAATGCATATTTTTCTTTCTCTTTTATGTAATCTTGGCTTCCTTGTCGTGATCCTCACAGGTAAGAGTTGTTTTATTTATTTAAATCAATAAAGCAATCATATGTATCCTCTTTTCTCAGCCAGGGCCCCGGGCCCACTAGGGAGCCCCTGCACACTTCCAAGGAGGCTGCAGGGTGACTTAAAAGTATTCGTTATATTCGTTATAAAATATTAAATAATATTAAAAATAATAAATTACTATTATTAACTCTGAAACTCTAAATTAAAATTCTAAAAACAAAATAAAAAATGAAAACAGTTGTGTAACACTTTTTTTCCAGGATTTTTTCCGGAAAGTTCAGAAGAACAGCATTTATTTTAAATAGAATCTTTTGTAACATTATAAAAGTCTTTACTCATTTTCGATCAATTTAATGCATCCTTGCTGGATAAATGTATTCATTTCTTTAAGTTCCCAAAAATAAATAATGCAAATTCTTACTGACCGAAAACCTTTGAACGGTAGTACAACGTTACAAAAGCTTTCCATTTCAGATAAATGTTTTTCTTTTGAACTTTCTATTCAGCAAAGAATCCTAAAAATTTTTACACAACTGTTTTCAACATTGATAATAATCATCATTTTTTCTTGAGCAGCAAATCATCATATCAGAATGATCATGTGACACTGAAGACTGGAGTAGTGATGCTCAAAATTCAGCTTTGCGTCACATTTTTTGGGGGTAATTTTAAATATAATAAATGCAGCCTTGGTGAGCATAAGAGACTTCTAAAAATATCTTACAGATCAAAAACTTGTGAATGGCAGTGTATGCTCATATATGTTTAGCATTATGCTGTTCTTCCCCGTTCCTGTGCTTAGTGTTATCTGATTTTCCTGTTTTAATGTTATCTGTCATTCTTAGCAATATCTGATGTTCATACAGTATATGTATATCTGCATTTCCATTAGTTTAGTATCATGTTCTGATCTGTTCTTTGACTATAGCTTGCTAGGCAGTGCACAAATCTTAATCCCTTTTGTATTTTTTTAGATTGTGCTTGTGTGAATTGTGTACCTACATTTATGCCCATATGCCAGTGTGTATGTGTGTGTGTGAGAGAGAGTGTATGTGCGCATGTGTGTATTCCAGCAGGGGTCTGTACTCTCTGCTAACTGACCCATTTTCCACAGCCTCATGGTGGGGGGGGGGATGAAAGGCAGCGTGGTGCTTCGCTCTTTCAATCTCTCTCTTCATCAAAGAGAGAGGGAGAGCTGCTCAAACGCACCTTACTCACTGTTCAAACCCCTCTATCCCGGCATCTCCACATCAGCTCCATCGCAGCTCAGTTGGTGGCTTCATAACCGTCTTTTAATGTCTAAACAAGCAGCATTTAAAGTTTTTCAACGGGTTTGCGTGAGCTGGCAGAAAAGCCAAGCGTTTCTCCTGTGTTGCAGGGCTGCGATTCATATTTAATGCAATGCGGAGAGTGTGTGAGCGTGTGTGTGATGCGTAGGAGGGAAGCTGCAAACGCTTTTGAACGTAGAAAGAGCACGAGAGTGAGTGTCTTTTATATTCCACTGCAGTGTCAATTCCCTTTTGACTTTGCTAGTTTTCTGATCTCCATTTTAGCAGTGACCTGCAAAAATGCTAACATAGAACGCATTTCTCACTACCATTTTGTTTCAGTTTCTGAACTGTAGCGTCAAGGTTGATGAAAGGCCTGAAAGTAAATGAAAAGTGGCCTATGTTGACTGTCGTATGACAGACAGGCTGCTTGTCGTGTTGCTGTAGACACGGTTTCAATTGACTTATATGTGTGACTGAAAGTCTTCTGAACTCAATCTGGAAGTGAACTAATATTGATTTTGTTGTAATAAATGGCTTCTAGTGGTTTCATGGTTATGACAAGCTTATTATAGCTTATTATAGTAGTAACTGCAGCATGAAAGCCGACCATGGGGCAGGGGATTTCTTCTGTTTTGTATGGAATTAGCTCCTTATTAGCTTTTTCTGCAAAAACACAGATACGCTGTCAAGTTTTGATTGTTTTCCATGGCCATGGCAAGTTAACACTCTTTCTCATCTGCGGCCACTGAACACTATGGGTGGTTTTGTTCTGCTTTTTATAGAATAAAAACAATAGAATATGTTAATCAGGTCATGACACATATTACATTACAAAGAGGTTTGTCCAAGGCTTTCCTCACTGTGCCAGCAGGTGGTGTACACCTACAAGGATTTCAGTTGACACCTGACTTAGCATTAAATAAAATAATTGGTATTATTGTTTTTCTTGGATTTATTAAGATTCTCAGTCTGTAACCAGGTAATTATTTATATAAATACAATTTAAATGCATTTAAATATTATGTGTAATTATATATTTTTACTATTAACAAATGTAACGATAATAATTTTATTTATTAAAAAATTAAAAAAGTGAACCTTTATTTCCGAGGTAGAATTTTTAGTTCATTAGAAAACCTTAATTTTGATGTATTGTATTTAACATTTATATGTTTTATATATTACTTATTTATTATATAATATTTGACAATGTAATTAATGTAAGATTATGTATAATTATAATTAATGTTTCCTATTAACAAATATTAATAAATCTTATTTATTAAAAAAATGACAAGCATTTATTAAATGAGGTAAAATTTCAGTTAATTTGAAAACTTTTGAAAATGTTCAAATTCACTAAAATAATCTGACGGTTTAAATATTTATTTAATTTTATAAGTTTGATATATTAATGTTTTACTATATAATTAATGTATTAATATTATGGATAATTATTAATGTTTCCATATGTTACATGTAGCAATATTATTACATCTTATTATTAAATTGTGATTATTTATTTTTATTGCAGATACACAATTTCAGTTAATCAGAAAACTTATTTGACAATGAAATGTATCATTTAAGTAGCACACCTGCCTATTTTGCTGTTGTTTCATCACCGTTAAAAACACGTTCCATTACACAATAATTCAAAACTGTTTGGTAATATCATATTTGCTAGTTGACATGATCATATCATGTAAAGACGATCAAATTAAGGTTCACACTGGGTTAACCTGATCATCATCACTTTTTAGGGAGGAGTTTCTGTTTAAACCGTGGGCCTTCCTCTGTTCCAAAGGGAAATCTGTCCCTCAGGTTCATGTATGAAAGTGGACAAGTATCAGTGGACGTTCTGTTAGTTAAAGCTTTTGTTTCCTCTTTCTCTCGCGGTCATTCTTTCAACCTGATGTTAATACACGGATCAAGACATGGACCTGATCCTTGTTCTCTCACACCATTCCCATTGAGCGCTGTGGTGCTTTTCCTTTTAAGCTTTAGCTAATAATATGGACCAGAAATTCTGTGCGGGCTGCACCTGTGCTGCTCTGTGGTCCGTATTCAGGATCTTACATGATTCTGGAGTGATGAAACCCGCCAATCACAGGGCCTGTCGACACCCTGCCAGTGGAGCACAGCAATAAACAGGGCTTTTTTTCCACCTGAGCCTTTTATCTCAGATGAAAGTCTCTCCCCTGTGAGTCTTGCCAACCCTTCCAAGTGCAGCAAATGGGCCAGAGAACACCTGCTAAAGTCAGCATGTTTTTGAAATCCCTTGCTGTTCCTTCCCTCTCCATTTCTTTCTGTCTGTCCACCCACCTTGCTCTGGGATCCTCTTTTCTCTCAGGCCTGAGCCTTCCTTGAGAAGGTTAAGTTGGCACTGGGCATCTGCGTCATAGGTCTCATAGCAGTACATTCTTTTCAGGTCTACTGTTGTGGTTTGTTGGTGGTTGTTTGTTTTATGGGCCCCTTGTTAAAATGGTGTTGGTGGTACGCTATTTTCAAATGTGACAGAGCATTAGCCCCTCTCACCAGACAGTTCATTCCTGAACAGTCAGATTCTGATAAAACAGATAACAATAGGTTGAACACTGAAGACTGGAGTAATGACTGCTGAAAATTACATTTTGCCATCACAGGGGGGAAAAAATGCATTTTAAAGTTATTCTAAATTGTAATATTTTACTGGATTTTTGATCAAACCGACCCTAAACTTTTGAACCTTTGCCATCATCTCAAGCTCACTTAAAGTTAATCCTTAAAAAAAAAAAAAAAAAAAACATTTAAAGTGTAACTTCGCAGATTTTCAACCTGCTATATATTGTTACAATTTGTCAGAAAAAAACTTTTGACAGTTCCTGGGACCCCATCATAGACCGTATAAAACAGTGGACGTGGTGTCCGTGACATCACCCGTAGGTTTCTGAAGAGCATTTTTGAAGCCCAAACTGGGTGGAGCTGGCAGTCGCCATCTTGGCAGCACGTCAACGCGTGTCACTCCCGGATAACAGAAAATCGGCAAAGAGGCGGAATTAGCTGAGGTGATGTGACAACTAACAGACAGCAGAAAAACAGCTAGTAGTGACAGCAGCGCCAATCCTCCTGTCACTCAAGTTGCTAAAAATTCACCCCCTCACAGTTGTCATGAAGGACAAAATTAGCTATATAGACCAAAACCACTTTTGTACCAGGCTGTAAAAATTGTTGAGCATTTTAACATGGGATATGGGATTGACTCCCTTTTGGAGCCTGTCTCTTATGGCCAGTCGATGAATTGAAGTCACTTCCGTGTCGGCTTCAAGTGAGAGATCGGATGGTTGCCGTTTGTTCCCTGCCTACGGACAGTCGGATTGACAGATGGTTATAAACAGAACAATTATTGTTAGGGTAGGTTTAACACTGAAAATTGTATTGTACATGGTCTACTTTTTAAACAACATTATAGTAAAAATGGAACAGTATGGCTTTCTTACCTCTACGTGACGTAATTTTGCTTTACAGGGTTGGGTGGAACTGATAGAATGGCAGTTTCTTTCTGGTTTCCCCCTTCATTTTGGTCTAAGACACTGTTCATGGTCATCCATGCTGACTACAAAAGTAGTCTGGTTTTTCAGATTTTTGCATAACTGTATTCTCCATGTTTAAAATTCTTTGCAGACTTTAGCCTCTGCCTACAGCCAAATCCCGCTAAACGTTTACTTCTTGCACCCAGGAACAATACAGGTCAACACAACGACTAAAAGTTTGCTAAGAAGTATTTTCTATAAAAGCAATATCATATTTGCAGTCTTTCTCAAATTTGTGAAAACAGCTCTCTTGCTCTTGTGATATTGCTTGATTGAATCATGTTATGATATAAAAACCCAGATCTCATACATCAGTACTTTTGTGCAACAGTATCTTAAATTTCGTGAGCATTTGTATTAATTTTGTTATCATATTTGACACAATCCCTCATTTCTGAATCAGCACAATAGATAAATAAAAGCAGAAATAAGTTATTGATTGCATCTGAAGCAGTAAGTTTTACATCCAATCACATTAATGATGTTAATAAATAAATCAGACAGTGCACCGGCAATTTAGCAGTATCCCAGTTGAGGTCTTGACTGGTCTGGAAACAAAATGTCCTCTAAGTCTGAGACCGAGACAAGAACTACACGTTGTCATTGTCAAATGTAGTCGAGACCGAGACGAGACCAAGACCTTAAAAAAATGGTCTTAAGACCGGCCTCGAGCATGACAACACTACAAGGCAGTATTTGACTCTGGTAAACCTATCCATAGCATAGGACTGCAACATGCCCAGTGCATTATGGGTGCTGAAGTTTTCCTACCTATTTGGCAAAAGGGATGACAACAGCCTTTTTTCTCTATTTTCTCTAGTCTGTTAGCACTAATATTTATTTCTTTAAATTACTACTGCATAGGCAGTTTTAATGAAAGTGGTGAAGTACCCATTTACTATAACACTTTCAATGTATTCTTTAGCAAATCATAATAATTGATCTTTTTTTTTCATTTTTTCTTTTTTATCAAACTGTACACTGTTGCAATAACTAAATTCGCTAAAGTTTTGACTTTTTTTGTGTTTTTATTGTTAATTAATTTATTAAAATTGTATAAAATTTTAATATTGACCATTTATTGGTTATCGACCAGAATATGAAAGTAATTATTGGTTTATCGTATTTGCCATGGCTAAAATTTGTAACATTTTGCATCCCTAATTGAAACTTCAAACTATGGTTTTTGCTATACGAAGAATTCTACTTTCGGTTTTATGGTGAATGTGGGAGATTTAGTACATTTGCAGTCCAAAGCACTCACAGAGCTCACTAAAACATTGTGGCCTGCTGAGAAGACAGGTGGTTCTTCACGGCACATCCTCTTCAGACCAGGGATCTCGAAAAACATAATTTCATTAAAGCAGCTTTTATGGTCTGGACTGCAGTTATCAGAATCCTGTGTTTTTCTTAGCCATGAATAAAAAAGAATGAGGGGGAAAAAAAAAACTGATCCAGAATACTCTAGACAATGTTGGCTTTGAAGTATATCCAGCTCTTTTTGCCAGTGCTCTAAATTTGCAAGCATGATCTCTAAATGTGTTATTTTTAGGATATTACAGTTTGTGCATTCAGATAAGAAACGGATTTGAAATCATTGGATTTGGTGCAGTTGAATTATGCATGGTGTGAGGCCTTTCTCCATAAGTTTCAGAGAACATTTGTACAGCATGTTTTGAAGACGCATTGCGTTTGTAACTAGTGTAAGCAGTGCTCCTTTTATTTCATGGTGTGCAGAGGGAAATCCTACACTGGAGAATATTTCTGCAATCAGTCAAGCTCCTGGGTCGCCCAGCGGTGCCACATGCTGTTCGGAATAACTGTACCCCATCGTCATTTTTATTCAACTGCATGCGAAAATATGCAGAAAGATTAATGTGATATGGAAGACAGAAACATACTTGATGCTCTCGACATTACCTCTGTGTTGGCTCTGTTATATATTTCATATGTGCCTGCTTTATATTCCATTCTCTGTGTTAAAGTATTCAGGAGGTATGAAGTCATGCAGTCACATTGATGATAGAACATGTGAAGAGCGAAATGTTGCATCAAGAACATAGTGCATACTGGCTTTTAAGCTTGCTTCTCTTTATGACAGTCCTGTGGATGTGATGAAAGGACGAGGCTTGTTTGAAGTCGGACATCGTCGTGGACAGAGTGTATAATTCACCTAAACTGATTTTCTATAGCCTCGCCAGTGCAGAGGTTTGAAGCCATTCGACCAGAGCAATATTGAAGGAACTGGACCACATTTGGTGTGTGGGTTTATGTTGATGAAGCTGACATGTCCTGGCGAGTAATTTATTATAAAATACATTTTAAATTGCATAAATAAAAAAAGGTCAGTGTGATACAATATCTTAATGAAGAAAAACGTCTCATTACAAGAAGTAATACATGCATACTTATGCGCCGACTTTTTGGAACTTTAGCTTATTCACTGTATCCCCCAGAGTTAGATAAGTCCATACATACCATTCTCATCTCCGTGCATCCCATAACTCTGTCTGACGCACCCACCGCTAGCCTAGCTTAGCACAAAGACTGGAGATAAACGGCTCCATCTAGCCTACTGCTCAATGAGTGACAAAATAATGGCAACATTTTCCTATTTACATGTTGTGATGTGTATGTTTACATTTTACATTTATGCATTTGGCAGACGCTTTTATCCAAAGCGACTTACATTGCATTCACGGTACACATTTTTTACATTTTCTCAGTTCTTGCTTTCCCTGGGAATCGACCCCATGACCTTGGCGTTGCTAGCGCCACACTCTTATTGCTTGAGCTACAGGAAAGTATGTTACATCATGTACTAAGACCGACAGAAAATAAAAAGATTTTCTAGACCTATATGGCTAGGGACTATTCTCTCATTCCTGCGTAATAATCGAGGAACTTTGCTGCCGTACCATGGGTGCAGCGGTGCAGTGATGTATAGCAGAACCTGAAAATAGTCCCCAGTTCACTCTCTGTGCAAGCAGGTTGTCACGTTGGTTATGCTGATGGAAGTTAGCCTATTTTCAGGCACTGCGTGATATCACTGCGCCGCTGCTCCCATGGTATGGCAGCAAAGTTCCTTGATTATTACGCAGGAATGAGAGAATAGTCCCTAGCCATATCGGTCTAGAAAATCGCAACTTTTCATTTTCTGTTGGTCTTGGTACACAATGTAGCTATACACATCACAACATGTAAATAGGAAAATGTTGCCATTATTTTGTCACTCATTGAGCAGTAGGCTAGCTGGAGCTGTTTACCTCCACTCTTTGTGCTAAGCTAGGCTAGCAGTGGGTGCGTCAGACAGAGTTATGGGATGCACAGAGATGAGAATGGTATGTATGGACTTGTCTAACTCTGGGGGATACAGTGAATAAGCTAAAGTCACAAAAAGTCGGTGCGTTCCTTTAAATATTAATATTTATTTAAGTGTCACAACTTGTATTCATATTTGAAAACCTTTTATCTGCTAGTGCTGTACAGTTAATCGTTAAAAGATTACCCATCTCGATTCAAACACTCACGCGATATTCTGAAATGACAACGATTCTATTAAACCTTTGACAAAATCATACACGAACATTCAGATCTGTGTTGGTGCTGACCTAGCCATCATTATATTATATCATTAAAGTTTATAGGTCGCATATCAACTCTATGGTAGCGATCAAAATAGATTTACCTTTTGAAAGTAACCTTCCAATAACGATTGTGTCGATTACATTATCACACCACTAGGTGGGTGACAAATTAATGTTACATTTTTTTGTCATTGAATCATTCAAGAGATTAATTGAAAAACACTGATTTATTCAGTAATGAAACATGTGTAACAAGTATTCATGAGTGAGTCATTGAATCATTCATTCAAAAGGTAAAAAAAAACATTTAAATGAATTAAGCATTTTTAAATAGACTGCAGCAATTAGAATGCTGTTAGAACCTCTAGTAAATGACATGTTATTTTGTTTAGTTATCTGTTCAGAAACGTGGGAGAATCGTGATCTGTATTTGGAAAAAAAAAGTGATTATTAGTTTATCCAGATTTGTGCATCTCTATTTTCCGCTAAATCAAAATCATATGGTACAACCAAAACGTGGTAAAACAAACATGCAGAAAAAAACAAAACAAGAAATGATTGGTCTATAATGGTCTATAATGTTTTTAGCGTTTACAAAATAAATAAATAAATAAATATATTTTGTAAATATAAATAATATATATTTATATTTATTTTACCTTATGACAAGGTAAGTTTCCAGTAGTTGTGGTGCAACTCCCAAAAACGTATTATAATAAATTAAATTCTAATTATGCTTTTTTTTTTTTAACTATTCCAGTCATTGGAATGGGCTAATGTTAATAACTTTTATGGTTTTGACAAAACAGGTTTCGCAACTTATCTCTTTATCTTGTATTATTGAGATGAAGAAAATTAGAAAAGTTGTCTTTGGACAGGAGTAGAAGACGACTCTGGAGTAGAAGCTTCACAGAGGCTGGTGGGGCTCCATTGGTGAGTTAGGGGAGAGGTGATGGTGAGAAAAGCTGTACAGAATGGATCCTAATGAGCTGCTTCTAATCCCCCTAACTCTCTGTAACGATTCCACAAATGTCAGCCGGTGTTGAAGGCGAAAGGAAGACACAGGGATTTGAGCGGTGAGATAAGAGGGGGTAATCTTCCACATCCACACCTCCCTCCTCAGAGAGAGAGAGAGAGAGAGAGAGAGGGGGTGATGGAGAGGTGGCCGGAGGGCAGATGAAAGAACCGCAAGACCTCAAGTGTGTTCTGACTGCTTATGAAACGTGATGTGATTAGTCTATATATACTACTCTGTTTTATACTGTCACATCATACTCTATGCATTGAGCGAACTAAATGGATTTTTTTAGTATATGGAAATGCAGTGCACTGTTTTAATATGAATAATTGTATATACTAATAATAATACCAATTAGCCTAATAAACCAAATAAATTATATAAATGAAAATGTTCACACTTCCTTTCACACACATGCTTTTCCCCATAAAGCATCAATAAAAGCTTTTGCTAACGATATTTTTGAATATGCACCGTTTAAGGCGATAATATATGCACAACAAACTACTCTGTGCTGTGGATTGTAGCACGCTTGTTTCTCCTGCGAGCCCGGGTGGGTTTAAAGGTTTTGATAGACAGAGCAGCAGAAACCCCACCCCCGCGCGTCGCTGGATAACGCGGTGTCCCGGAGTGGATCATCCAGCAGAGTAGATTAACTTCAAACTCATATTTAGTGCTTTTCTTGACACGCCAAAGCAAATACACACGCTTGCATAGCAGTTACATTTATATGAATGACAACTATATGCCTCTGAATCGGTTTATTACTTTATAACACATTTATGCGTGCAGGATTTCAAGTAGGCTACAAGCTGTGTTTGCTATTGCTCTCGGGCATCAATAATAAACATTGCAACTACAAAATATTGGGTAAGATGAGTTTTTTTAGCATGCTGATTTGATGCATAATGCTTGTATTTTATATTGATTTATTGCCCGTTCCCCGTATGACAAATAAATGATGCAAGGCGCATGTAACAGCACTAGTGTGGAACGCGTCTTGGAGTAATCCGTTCCGGCTTTTCCTTCGGCTCTAACAGGATGATTTGTGTGTATACGGAGCACACGGGGCTGATAGAGGAGAGAGACGGGTATGGATCCGTAGCTGTTGCGGCTGTCTGTCTCGTTTCCCGGGACTCTCGTTCTGCATACCGCGAAGCGCGAGCTCCGGGTCGTGCATGTTACATTTGAATGAAAGAAGGAACGCACAGCGGCGGGAAACAAGCGCGACCGGTCCTGTGCAAAGGGAGCAAGCTGGCTGCGCGGCGGGGGATGCACGGGCACAATAGGGAAGACCACACTCTTCTGCTTTAGGAGGACAGTGTTGCAATAACATTTCCCCCAGACAGACAAGCCTCGCAGCGGGAAGCAGGAATTTGAAGCCGGACTTCTACTTTTCTGTAAACATGATGACCGGCTTTGCATTGGACGTTTAGGTGACTTGGTGGGGATCAAATAGTGCAAATAGTCAAACGACAGTCAGAAGAACGCACCGGCACAGCAAAGGGAAATTTATTTGGATTTTGTGCATACCACAGCGATTTTATAAAAAGCAACTTCTTTAACAGATAGAGAGATTATTATTATTATTACTATTACGAATATGTGTTCTGGGAATCATTAGCTGTGGGTGAAATCACACTAGAAACGTATTTGACGAATTCATTTACTTGGATTTGGTTTCTGAAGAATGTACTTACTTGATTCTAATTATCCGGAAAGGATGGAGCGGGGTACGCCACAAAGAAAAACCGTGTACCGGATATCTTTGACATTAGTGAAAAAAGAAAATCTGCAGGATTGCGGAGGCTCGGCGCACCGGCGGCCGGAGAACCCTAAAGTGAGCGCGTACCGGCGGGAGGGGGCCTCTGAGGCTCAGCGGAGCTCCCCACTGGAAGAACTAAAAGAAGTGGAGGACGAGACGGACGAATTTTCTACGCACTCATACATGAGGAACTTCAGGACCTTTAGTACTGGACATCTTGAGTTGGGCAGGTTAAAAATCTCAAGGAGGGCGCAGCTTTCACATAAAGACAGAGATTTAAATGAAACGTGCATCCTGCCAGAGAATGGACAGAGGAAGGTTATTGAAAACGGGGCACCAGTACACAAAAGGGCAGAAGATGTAGCTGCAAGTGACAGAGTGAAATGTGATGCTGAGCGTGGAGAAATCTGCAGCACTACAGATGCTAATGGAGAAAACACAGGTATCAGAAAGAAAATTCTCAAGACCTCCCGGAGCACAGAGGAACCGGTCAGTACGTGGTCAGATGAGACCTCTGAGGAAGCGAAGGGTGGCAGGACGGCCAAAGAGAGCTGCATCTCCTCTTTGCTGGCTAAAGGGAATGGGAAGTCACCCAAACCAGCACCACAAACCCCTCCGGCGAAGAGGCACCCAAGCCTGTTGCGGCGAAGTTTCAGCTTTCGCCACTGGACGGGTGGAGAGTTGATCCGCATACGGGCGCTCTCCAAAGAGAAGCACCACAGCAGCTCGGGCTGCATTGGCCGTGACGGAGAGAAGAGTCAGGCCCAAGCCGGCGTTGTTCTGCAAAACATGGCTTTCACAGAGTCAGAGTCAGCTGAGAAGCGAAACACTTTGGATGTGGGCGAGGTTCTGAGCAAGACCGACTCCGTGACGGAGCTGGGCCGCAGGGAGAGGATGAAGGGCAAGAATCGCACATTGGACAACAGTGACCTTCTCAAGCTGTCGGATAAATCTTTGGCAGACAAGGAGGCATTTATTAGAGGGACGGGCTCCCGTTCAAGTGGGCAGGAACGTAAACTTATTAGATTTTTCAGTGGTATCTTCTCAAAGCGGGATGGGACGTCCACGCCGCTTAGCAGCCCCAGTAATCGAGCTCTCCGGAAAAACGGCCTGCTGGGAACTCAGCGGAGATCTGAAATGGGCTACTCGCAGTCCAGCACTGAGAGTGTTAATGGATGCCCACAGGACGGTAATAGTTGTTTTTCTTCTCTGCTATTTTTTTTTTTACTTCAAATGTTATTAGGCAGGAGGATGCTCTGTTTGCTTTTGTGGACCTAGGACAGGGGCTAGAGGGATGCATGTTTGTTTTGGACAGGAAGGTGATGTTTAGCTGGCACTTTGCAGGCCGCCTGTGTTTGTGTTTCATTATGCTGCATGCTTGCAGCTTACTCTGAGATCTGGCAGCCTTGTTTGCAACGGTGAGTGTTTACATTCTTGAGCTGTGAATGTAAAAACCCTCATTTAGTGCTGTATCCGTTCTGTTAGCCTGCTCTGTTCATTTTGCTGGCAATGCACAATGTCAGAGTGACAGTTTCTCCCACTTGTCTTTTCTTTTTGATGGTTGGAGTTAATGTAAGTGGATCACATTTACACCTCCTTCTCTGTTGTCCTGAATCCATTATCTCACTTTCCATGTTACTGGCGACAGCAGGTCGTCTGTGAAGGCCACCACCCTCTCCTGTCATTAATATGGTAATGTAGAGCTTCTGGTAGATACCGTTTCATAGAGATTTTAATGAATTACCACACACCATCTACTGCCTGTGAGGTGAGCAGATCCTGCTGAAAGACAGATTGCCACTGTTTGTAAAACAGGCCTTTTGGTGGGGGTTTTCAAACTTTTCATCTCTTAAAGGGATAGTTCACCCAAAAAGGAAAATTACCCCATAATTTACTCTCCCTCAAGCCATCCTGGGTGTATATAACACTTTCAAACGAATACAATCAGAGTTTGTCTAAAAATAAAAATGAATGTTATAATGGCAGCAAATGGCAGCCCAAGATTTAAAGCCCAAAAAAATGGATCATCCATTATAAAAGTAATCCACACGGCTCTGGGGGCTTAATAAAGGCCTTCTGGGATTTTATATCCCAATTTTTATATATATATATAGTTTTTTTTATATATCCCAATTTTTTATATTTTATATCCCAATTTGAAAGGCGGTCTGCCGGAAGCTAGATATTTTACTTTATAAAGTTTTAAATATGGATATTTTTCTTACACAAACCCATCGATTTGCTTGAGAAGGCCTTTATTAACCCCCTGGAGCCGTGTGGATTACTTTTATAATGGATGGATGCACTTTTTTGGGCTGCCATTCACTGCCATTATAATGCTTGGAAGAGCCAGGCCATTTTTTAATATAACTCCGATTATATTTGTCTACACCTAGGATGGCTTGAGGGTGAGTAAATTATGGGATAATTTTCATTTTTGGGTGAACTATCCCTTTAACATGCAAGGGACCCCCTTCCTAAAATACAATTGCAGCTATGCAATTAATCAGATTTATACAGTTGTTAGCAGTCATATTATAAAGACATTTTTCCCCAAAATGAAATAATTGGCTATAGCAAATAATTATTTGGTGTTGACTGTCTTTTTCTGACCACTATTAGATTAGATGGATAACCCTTAAAAATAATAATAATAAAATAAAAATAAAAGATTTTTAAGAACAGATTCTCATGATTTTTTTTAAGTAAAATAATTTTAGACAAATTGAATTAAAATCTTACGATTGTTACTTTGACAACCCCCAAAATACTGCAGTTTTTGAAAACCTGGTCCACTTGGTCATACTGTCAGTTCCTGCGGAGATTAGTGAATGGTCAGTCTTAGACAAGAAATCAAACCCAAAGCGAAAAAGGGTTTTAGACAGTTCCTCTCTGTTTGTAAAGTATTACATTTTGAAATATGTAAGATGATGGTGATGTGGATTTGAATTAAATTGGAAATATTTTTATATCTGTGTCAAAGAGGGAGTTATTTCAGGTGAGGGAGTTATTTCAAGATGGTGCTAATGATTAGGTCAGTGCTAATTCTCCTAACACGGCAGTAGTAAAACCTTTAGTGTCTGTGGGGTGAGACGGCACCTTAGCTGATTAGCCTTTTCCACATTCCTCAGATTCCGGAGGCATTCCCGACTCTTTTGAAGAAATACATTCCTGCCAATTAAATAATAATCTTACATTAGAACAGTGTCATGTTTCCTTTTAAATGAGCAGCTTTACCTGGAACTGCTCAATGACGCACCAGTCTGTCCATGAATTGTTTTGGCTAATATTCGTCTTAAGCAGGTAATTCAGGGATATTTTAAATGGCTTTATAATAAATGTATACATATGCAATAGTTATAAGCAAAAATGAATAACAGAGTATTTTCTCAGAACCCTGTGAGTTATGTACCAAGACTTATTCACTTTAATTATAATGAAATGAGTGGCATGAATATCCCTTAAAAAAGTTCTGTCTTCGAGATCAAATCTTTTGTTTTCCACATGATATGAATTACAGGTTTGGAATAAGGGAACTAAGTAATGACAGATCATTTGTTTTGGGTATTTTTAAAGGGATAGTTCACCCAAAAATGAAAATTACTATATGATTTACTCACCCTCAAGCCATCCTTTGTGTATATGACATTCTTCTTTCAGATGAATACAGTCATAGTTATATAAAAAATGTCCTGGCTCCTCCAAGCTTTATACTAGCAGTGAATGGCAGCCCAAAATTTGAAGCCCAAAAGTGCATCCATCCATTATAAAAGTAATCCACACCATTACTTTTATAATGGATGGATGCACTTTTGGGCTTCAATTTTGGGCTGCCATTCACTGCCATTATAATGCTTGGAGGAGCCAGGACATTTTTAATATAACTGTAGACTTTGTCTGAAAGAAGAATGTCAAATACACCTGGCTTGAGGGTGAGTAAATTATGGGATATGTTTAATTTTTTTGGGTGAACTATCCCTTTAAGGGCTTACCAGCAATGTATGTTAATTGAAATAACAGTTTATTTTCAGTTTATTAATAAGTATTTAGTGTCAACTAGTGATTTGTGTCAACACTAATGACAGTAAACATATCAAAGTCAAATTTTCTGATTTATTGCATTTCTAGAATGGTTTTAATTTTTGCTTTCATAGCAAAATCATGTGAGGCATTAGAACACACCTGCCTCCTTTGAGATCTATATTTAGTTAGTTGCTTGTTTCATGACTCAGCCTGTGTGGACGCAGCTCTGACGTTTCCTCGCCATGCAACCTTGGAGTCATTAGTTAATTTCAGTTCAGTTAGCATTACTGTGTTAGCTTGCAGCCGGGTGGTGTATGACTTTCATTCGTTTGGCTCTGGTGAGCAGGATGTGAGTTGGCACTGCAATGTCAGCGTTATATAGTCCTGCAAGGTATATTCCCAGATGGGTCCTGCATATGGATACATTTATAGGCAACTAATGCCCTCAGACAACACTTACTGTCCTATAGCTTGGATGTGCTGTGTTCAATCATTCATAGTAAGAGCAGAAATGTGTATTAATGAAGTAAAAGGGGCAGTTTTGGGTTTTATTGCAGCTTTTAAGATTTCAGACCTCTGTTCTGTTCAGAACATCTAGATTTTGGGACATAAACTATAGGGCAGATATTCACTCAAAGGATGCCTGTCATCATGGTTATCCATGGTTTCCATCCCTCGCTATAGCTTGTATATCTGTACTGGGGTTCTCCCAATCACTTTTTTTCTGCCTCCGATCCAAGTCATTAAATATTGAGTATCTGCCGATACGGAGTCCCGACACGTTATTTTCCTAGTGCTTGGTGCACACTAGTGTTGTAGTACTCGAGACTTGGGTCTCGTCTCGGTCTCGACCACCTTTGTACTCGGTCTTGTCTCTGTCTCAGACTTCAGAGGACTCGGGATTTTGTTTCCAGACCGGTCAAGACCTCAACTGCTGGGATATGTCTGATTTATTTATTAACATCATTAATGTGATTGGATGTAAAACTTACTGCTTCAGATGCAATCAATACTTATTTCTACTTTGATTTATTTATTGTGCCGTTTCAGAAATGAGGGATTGTGTCAAATGACACCAAAATTGATACAAATGCTCACAAAAGTCAAGATATTGTTGCAAAAAAGTACTTGTATGAGATCTGGGTTTTTATATTATAATGTGATATAACTAAGCGATATCACAAGAGCAAGAGAGCTGTTTTTACAAATGTGAGCATGACTGCAAACATTATATTGCTTTTAAACAAACAAACATTAAATAAAAAAATTCAAACATTATTCTCAACATTATTTATGCGTTTGTAATTTACTATTTCAGAGGCATCTTCAGTACCACCTCTGCAGTGCAAAGGTGAATTTTGTTGTTAATGATTTCATTTGATTGGTATAACAGCGCTATATATATAGTGTCTTATTCTAATTTTGTTTATTGATTAAAAATAAGTCATTTCTCAGGCAGTAGTGTGGATCTTTATGAATTTAAGGAGTGGTGGTCTGGTCTTGGTCTTGACTCTGTCTCACCCTGCTTTGGTCTTGGTCTTTTCTTGGTCTCAACACACATTGGTCTTGGTCTTGATTCGGTCTTGCCCTGCCTTGGTCTTGGTCTTGTCTTGGTCTCAACACACATTGGTCTTGGTCTTGACTCGGTCTTGCCCTGCCTTGGTCTTTGTCTTGACTCGGTCTTGCCCTGCCTTGGTCTTGGTCTTGTCTTGGTCTCAACACACATTGGTCTTGGTCTTGATTCGGTCTTGCCCTGCCTTGGTCTCAACACACATTGGTCTTGGTCTTGACTCAGTCTTGCCCTGCCTTGGTCTTGGTCTTGTCTTGGTCTCGGATTAGGTGGTCTTGACTACAACACTAGTGCACACTTTAATAAATAAAATAATATTAATGATATTATGACACGAGTTAAGTACAAAGCTTGGTTTCCTCAAAAAAAAATTGAAATCATTATCTTTGTGGGGAAATATAATTAAACTTGGCTTATGTAGTTACTACATTTCTGTTGCTTACCATGTTCAAGGACTTTGTATTGTTCCTAGGGGTGTGACAATGTGCTCGTGTCACGATTTTGCGATACTGAACTCACAATACAATACTATAACGATATTTTAAGTACATTAAATTCAACATTATATATAGTAGTTTAATGTAATGTCACTGAAACTCTGTAAACGTACTTTTTTTTTCTTGCGCAGTTCTCACGTTTTTAATGCTGACATTCATGGATCTAGACAAGCCATGCCACGCAGACTCTTCTGGTGCTCGCTGTGTCCCGCTATTAATGCACGATACATATAAGAGTAAACCATCTAAAACACTTTGAATAATCATACTGCTATATATCTGATATATGATAAGGTGATTTAAATGATGTTCGTGCTTTCACTTTGAGGAGTGTCATTCCGGCAGTGCATATGCGCTTCAGATGATCAATGCATCACAGTTCTAATCGCAAGAAAGCGTGTCAAAATGACCATTCACAAATTGTAAATGGTTAGTTCATTCAAAAAGTTGAATTCTGGAAAACAATGTACTCACTCTCATGTTGTTTTCACTTGTCACACAAGCATTTGAACGTCCATGTTTACTACAGTATGCATGTTGTTGTAAATCTGTTCGTCATATAAAGCCATCATGTCTCTTCAGAGGTTTTGATTTGGATTAGACCACTCGATTGATTCTTTTTTTACGATGCCGTTGACATTTTTTGATCTTATAGGTTTTAGAGGAATGGACTTTAAATGGAGGGACAGAAATCTCTCAGATTTCATAAAAATATCTTCATTTGTGTTTGGTTGAATGAAAAAATTTGGTTTGAAACGACTTGAGGATGAGAAGTTACATTTTTGGGTACCAAAAAAACATTATACCGTATAAATATAGTAAGCTGAGCCTTAGATAAAACTAACTCTGTATCGTGAATCATACCGTTGACCTCAACGGTACATATTGTCGCATTTTCATATTGCTATATCTCAATATGATGCATCGATGCACCCCAAATTGTTGAATAACATTAAAAGCGTAATTTGTACATTGTGAATCATTTGTGCAAAAGAACCAGCCCTGTCACAGCCATAACAACACACTCATTCTTTCATGTGTCTGCTGCATGTGTTTTGTACACGAGCCAAAACAGCCAACCACCCCAAAACTACTCACATTGCTTAATCGACCATCGATGAGTTTTGAATTCTTATTGACAGTTAATGGAAGTGATTATTCAATGAAAATCTTCTCCCTCTTGTGTATCCACTCTGATCAGATGATTTGAGTGAGAAATGGATCAGTCTGATTTGTGAAATTGGACATTGCTGCATTTCTCATGACATAGGGTGTTTTTTTTAGTGAATAGCAACTGTGATCTTAATGCAAATAATGCATGTTTTCATTTTCAAATCCCATTACATATTAAAAAGAGCATACCTTTAAACTGGTTCTATATATTTTTTGCTATTATCGTTATCTTAGGATGGTTTCAACAAAATGTAATGCTTAATGTAATGCTTATGAAAAGCAGAAGTATTACCCCATATCATTGATGCTCCCATGTTGAAGCGGCTAGAGGAAGTAATAGATGGCTGTTTTTTTACATTGAGTCATTGGGTAGTGTTTAAATAGAACTCACTCTCAGTTTCCTCTGGAACAGTGTGATCATAGGATGTCTGTTTCAGTGTTCTGCTCATGTATTCACTGTTGGTAGGGTGAATATTGTATATTATGAGATTTGTATAATATGGGATGGCTGGAGGGTCTGAACTGATTCTATCTGCCCCACTGCCCCACCCTCAACATGAGCCATCTATTGGAGTGAGTGAGTGAGTGAGTGAGTGAGTGAGTGAGTGAGTGAGTGAGTGAGTGAGTGAGTGAGTGTGAGTGAGTGAGTGTGTGAGTGTGTGAGTGTGTGTGTGTGTGTGTGAGTGTGTGAGTGTGAGTGTGAGTGAGTGTGTGAGTGTGTGTGTGTGTGTGTGAGTGTGTGAGTGTGTGTGTGAGTGTGTGTGTGAGTGAGTGTGTGTGTTGTGCGTGCGTGTGACCTACATCTACAGCCATGCAGAAGTAATGCCGGTTGCATGTGGAACTATGACATGCTGGATGTGATAAGAGCATGGCTGGAGCTTCTCATGGGACGAGTGTCTGAGAGCGGAATGGAAGCAGACTGTCTTATATACACACACACTCATAGACAGAAGTTGGAACGTCTTTTTGCAGACAGTCATTGTCAGTGACTGAGTCAGACACTGCTCTGAATTTTTTTCAATATTTAAAAGTGTTTAAATATTGTATGATTTTTTTTTTTTCTCTGTACACTTTTATGTTCTTGCGGGCCATTTACACAGAAAGGGTTTTTGCATTTAAAAAAGAAAACACAAAGTCTTGAGACAAGTTGAACTATTTTTGACCTGGCACTGCTTTCTAACAATACAGTGCTTTTTCGAAAGTTGATGCAAAAGATGTGAGACACAAGCTCAAAAGTCAAAGAGGTCCATCAGTGCATTTTACTTAACAAAAGAGAAGAGCATTCTGTGCGAACATCTCTTTATTCTGTTGATATCTTAATGCCACCTTTTTTTCTTTTTCAATGTTATGCTGTGCCTCATACACTCTAACACACAAGGAAGACTTTTGTGTAAGGATGGGAGTCGTAAGGAATGTAATGATTCTTTTCCTTAATGGATCCATTAATGATTCTTAAAAAAAAAAAAAAAAAAAAATTAGATGCCCTCCGCAGTCATTCATGATTTTAACAAATAAGAAATCAATACAGTTCTTGTAAAATGTGTTTGCATTTTGAAGAACAGATTCAAAAGAGAACTTAGTCAGGGAATCAGACTTAAATGTTTACAATGTATGTTTTTGATTCCTGTTTACACCAACACATGTTGTTTGGCATGAAAATCCAGTCTGGAAGAAAGTAAGTCAGACTGTACATGTTTTGAACGGCTGTTCAGATTTTTTTCAGATGTGACCGAAAGTCAACTTTCTTTGGTTGGCCAGGTTTTTTTGCAGTGCGATGGAAAAGAGATTAGAAAACCTTCCTGCTCCGTAAAAAAACACAAAAAAAACAAAAGTTACATTGATGGCATATGAATGTTTGTGTTGGTCTGAACAGATACATTCAAATGAAAATGTTTATCGCACCGAATAATCCTCTTGGTGTGAACATGCCTTAAAGGGATAGTTCAATTACCTCATGATTTACTCGCCCTCAAGCCATCCTAGGTGTATATGACATTCTTACATTCTCTGAATACAATCGGAGTTATATTAAAAAATGTCCTAGCTAATCCAAGCTTTATAATGGCAGTGAATGGCAGCCCAAAATTTGAAGCCCAAAAAAGTGCATCCATCCATTATAAAAGTAATCCACACGGCTTTGGGGAGTTAATAAAGTGAAGAGATGCATTTGTGTAAGAAAAATATCCATATTTAAAACTTCTAAAGTATAAATTACAATGTCTAGCTTCTGCCAGACCGCCTTCCGTATTCAACTATCCCTTTAAGATAGTCATTAATTCAAGAACTGGCCTGCACTGGTTGCATTGTATGTTTTGTGGAAGAATCCACATTCAGGAACCATTAGAAGAACTATAAGTCATGAAAATCCTTTGGTTCTGTGTTTTTTTTTTTTTTTTTTAAATGGGACATGTTCTGAAAAAGAGAGAGACATAATGTGAAAGAAATGTAACTGTGGATTGCAGCCAGAGATGGATTGTTGAGATGTTCTGTATCCATGCAGCTGTCATCATGTTATGTGCTGTATAACATCCACTCCAGAACAAAAACACAGCAGGGACAGACTAAATGTGGCTTTTGTTTCCCATGCGGCACGAGAGTAGGAAGTTAAGCAGAAGGATTGGCCTGAAGTAGTGAATTATTGTGTGTTCTTAGAAGGTGGAGTGTGTTGACATATGATTTGGACAGGAATATAGCCATAGCAGAGAGCAACTAGGAAAAGCAGAGAGGGACTCACTGCAGGCTAGACTCAAACCTGCATCACCCGCTTAAGCAACACTAGAAAGTTGCACTAACACCGTGTCTTATACCAGACATGATGCTGTAACACATGGTAAAAGGGTAACACTTTACAATAAGGTTTCATTAGTTAACATTAGTTAATGTATTAACTAACATGAACTAACCATTAGCAATACATGTTACTGTATTTGTTCATCTTTGTTAACATTAGTTAATAAAAATCCAGCTGTTCATGGTTTGTTCATGTTAGTTCACAGCACATTAACTAATGTTAACAAGATTTTAATAAAGTATTAGTACATGTTGAAAGTAACATTAACAAAGTTAAATAAATGCTTTATAAGTGCAGTTCATTATTAGTTCATGTTAACTAATGTAATTAACTAATGAACCTTATTGTAAAGTGTTACCGTAAAAGGTATCTTTTCCATGTTAATCAAAGTTTTTGTCCTAACCAGGCACAATGGTGATATGCAACGTGCGAGGGGATTCTCTTTTAGAAACCACTTCTATTTCTGCGATGTGGCTTTTGGTATACACCATACAAAGTATGATCATGAAAACCTCAGATACTGATTATGTACTTACTTTAATGTGAGCTTTAATATCATGCGTCTATAGCCATACTGAAAGTATAACAGATAACTCACCTCAGATCTTGAAAATAAATTAAAGGGAAAAAAACAAGATTGTTTCAGTCACTCACTATGTATTTGAATAATGTTAAAATGGTGTGATTTTTATGAATTTGATTATTGTACTTGCTTATCCATGTAGGTGTGAGCGCAGTGCGTTTGCAAAGAGATTCCACCCACACACTCTTCTGATTGGCTGTGATATTTGATTGATTTTGTCATCTCGTAGTCGTGTCTCATATGGCGTGGGCAGACAAATGGCTTCTCGCTAGAATCTAATCGCATCAAGTCAGTTTAGGAAACCGTGCAAGTGTGTGTGTGTACATTTTTGCAGTAGCCTATTGTGGCTACTCCTGGCTTCGTACCACTGCGGAAGCAATGCCGTGTAAAAATAACGAGCCCTAACCGAGTGAACAGGGATGGGGGGTGGAGTGGACCGCGTCTGAAACTCAGATGCATTCATCCTGCAGTCTGTGTTTTGTAGGTCATTCTCTGCCTGCATCCGCACTGTGGTAGTTGAAGCAGCCGTTGCTATGCACAGAATCCTTTGAAACCATTTTTAAAGTTTAATGAAGTAATGCCTCTTACCTTTTGAGGTTCAAATTCTCCATATTTGAGGGGGGCCACGGAAAGCTGGAGCAAGGTTATAAAATGAGTGTTGCTTCTGTGCATTTTAGTGATGTACATTCAAATGGTAGTAGTGTGTGTGCTGTGTTTGTGACAGAGGGAGAAAGACTGTTATAGCTGTAGGCAGTAATACTGACCTGACCAGTGGAGCATGGACACTACACAAATACTCACATACACACGCACATGTGCCTTCACTAACTATATGGTGTATTCTCTGATGAGGGATGATGAGAACACAAAATGGATACCTACAGTAATGCATACTTTTTTTAATTTTAATTTATTAATACAGAATTTTCCCATCTCTCAAATTCAGTTTGGTGTGCTTCATTTGTATGACCTTTACATTCTGTATTGCCAAAAGTTTGCAATTTGGCAGCATGAAATGCAGAAATGGAATTGCAGAATAATGTTAACTAAAATAACCCTTTCAAAAGGTAATATTAACAAATAATGATTATGTAAAATAAACAGTTTTTCGATGTTCATTGATAACTTCATGGTTGACCAATAAGTATTTTTTGATGGCTGAAGCCTATATCTTGGAGCGCAGTGTGGCCGGTATATAAAACTGATATTAGGGGCTTTCGCACCAGGTAGTTCTAGGAACTAGCCACCAGGGTGGGTTCCCGAGAAGTAAAGGTTCCCTATGAACATTTACCTGGTCGCATTCAATGCCAGTAGGAACTCTGAAGTGACATAAGCTGCTCGTGTTGTTGTGATTTTTATTTTGATGGCGCTGAGAACACCGCGCGCACAGCTCTCACATTCTCCGTCTTCATTAGATTACCATCTGTTTAACAGTCCTGTCTAATACGTTTTTAGATATAACTGTTATACAAAGAAAGTAGACTGTATATGATAAGTATTAGCGTTTGCCATATGGTTGATGTCCAATGACGCTAGCTTAGCAGAAATACATAATCATGTTTCACAAGGTCCCCTCAAAGTTGCGTTGAATTTTCTCTTTAGCGTAAAGGTTGAGAGGTACATCCATCACTGTCTTCCACTTTCATAGAGTTAGTTTCTGGAGTAAGTATATAGACTGTAATCTGTTTGTAGATGGCTTTTTAAAAAATGGTGGGTGTGTTCGGCCAATCAGCGTACACTTACATCATTGCTATTTCCTATTCTACTGGAATAAACCCTACTCTGTAGTAGGTGCTAAATGAGTTCCTAGAACTAAAGTCGTTCCTAGTTCCTGTGTTCGGGTACTTCTGCTAATAGTTCTAGAAACTATGAAATGGTTCCTCCGGTGCAAAAGCCCCTATAGTCCTATATAATCACATTATTTATATTACTAATTTAAAATGAGTAAACATTCATAACTATCTGTGATGTAAATTTATATTTATTATTAGATAATAGTTAAAAAAGTGAAAGGTTTTAAATGAATTTGAACATGGTATATCAAATAAAGAAGTTGCTAAAAACAAATAAAAAGGAAGGAAACACTGTAGCCGACAGTGCACTCCGTGAACTGGTGAGATTGTGTGCCAAGGTTTGTCTGGTTCACGCCATTAAATATTTAATAGATATTCAAAGACTTGGTTACAAATGTGTTTTTACTTAATGTCGACAATATGAGAAAAATAAAAAATAAAAATGAAATCTAACGATTGCTTATATTACGTCAAACCGTGCAAATTATTCTTCGTTTTCAAACTGTTGATGTTACCGACATTAGCATTGCGTGACTACATTAAGGCACAACAAAGAAAACTCTGTAACTGTATGAATTAAGCGAACAAGTGTGCTACTGTTACATAATTGAACCACTGAAATGTCTTTAACGTTACCTGTCCAGCAGGAAAAAGTTCACACCACCTTTCAAAAGCCCTTTTTATCCTTGTTTTAGCATGGGCCCGGTCTCTTTTTTTTCTGTAGCCACTCCAAAGTCCGAAGTCTTTGGCATTTTACAACGGGTGAATCTCCAGTTGTCACTGGTGATTGTAGTTTGAACCTTTCTGGATCCGCCATCAAATTCAAAAGTTGAATTAGATCAAGTGATGTGAGAAAAGGATATAAATCTCCACCTCCAATATAGTCTACTTGCCAGGACTCCTTCTTAATGTGTACAGATGTGACGTAAAGATATGCTTGAATTTCGCGCAGAAATCCACCAGTACCACTGGAATTAAAAACATTATTACAAGCTTACAGTTGAAAATTGAGCTAAGGTAAGGAGATAGTTTTGAACACTGGCTGGTTATGTACTTGCTCAAAAATGTATTTTGTATAGTTTTTAACCCAAAAAAGTTACGGACTGCAGCTTTAATTGAAGCCTCTTACTCCTGAGTTCATGAGTCATTTGCTCGTGAATCAGACTATACTGGTGGTGCTGTATGTTTTTGCATGCAGTAGTGTTTCTCTCATTTTCGTTTAGGTTAATTAAGTGTCTAGTATATGGATCAGCAGGGTCTTTACGAATCACAAATGCATCCCATTCTGTGGTTCATTACCCTTAGACACCACAGCACGATCCCATTAAACACATGCTGTGTCTGAATACACACCTGCTTGTGTGTGCGAGCCACAGAGAGATCTATGTGAAGGAAGAGCAGGCAACCTGACAGCTTTATGATGACTATAGTGTTTGGAAGCAGATTACATGTCATCTTCTCTCTGAGTGTTGATACTCTTTTAGACTCTGATGTGATCCAAGCTGGTATTAAGGTCAGAGTGTGTGTGTGTGTTTGTGTCTTAGAGAGAGGATAAATTAGAGCTGTGCCACATGCTCGGAGGAAACCAGATGCTAAACAGCGGGAGGGAGCCTTCGCCTCTGTTTGTAGACCATTGTCGTGATCATTAGCTAGAATTTTACATTGGGTTGTGTTGTGTGTGTGTGTGAGACCTTTAGTAGCTGTTATTAGATGTGGTTAGACAGCTGTGTGCGTACAGATGAATGTGATCATGTTGATCACAGAGCTCAGTTCCCATATTGGATGAATTTGTCCCCCATCTGACCTCACAACACTTAACGGTTAGCACTTATAATTCACGGTTAGCACGTATACACCTCCTCTTAAGATCGGAAAGTCATTCCCCTTTTCCACCGATACGATTCCTGTGCAGGCTGCCGTTTTTTGTCCATTCTGAAACATTTTCACTGCAGAAAAGGGGGTTTCCGAGCAGTCTCGTTGAGCAATTATTGTTGCACTATATTGTTTTTTAAATCTAAATATATAATGCACATGAAAGAGACCCAGAGTGTGAGAGAGTGAGTGAGTGAATCAACAGTTTCAGTTTATCTCCGGAAAGGACAGATGAGAGCACCGGCGGTTTATGCAAGCTGGAAGGCAAATGGTATGTCCATGTAAAACACAATTTTTTTTTGTCTATACTATAAAAAGAAGGCTGCAAAACAAGTCACTCAGATATTGTCATGGTATTTACATCACAAACAGTGTGCACATTAACAAATAATGACCACACAGTTTTAACCTGTATTCAGTGTCCAGCAACTATATATACTAAATAAATGACAGTGTGAATTATGCCTGCAAACGGGTTTACCAATCGACCAAGGACATTGAAATAAATCATAGGAGTTAAATAGTAAATACTGCATGGATCCAAACAGACATTAAACAAGTTACATTACTCTCTATGAATATTGGGTATTCACAGATAGGGTATCACTTTTCTTTTAACACAATTGGTTGTCGGTTCTTTAATATAAGGTCTACCAATAAATTACACTATTTAGCGGGTCTCTGAAGAAAATCTCCCAATACTGATATTCACAGATATAGTACCTCATTTGATGTAACTTAATTTGATCTTAACTGAGAAATGTGTAGCTTAACAATTAGCCAACCCAAAAACAACAATAGGGTCTTCATTAGTATACCATCTGTTTAACAGTCATGCCTAATACATTATTAGATTTAACAGTTATACAAAGAATTCAGGCAAATATGATATAAAAAAGTATTAGAATTTGCCATGTGGTTTGATGTCCATTGTCGCTAGCTGAGCAGAAATGCATAGTTTTGGTCCCCTCAAAGTTGCATTGGGTTTTCTCTTTAGCGTACAGGTTGAGCGGTTCATCCATCACTGTTTTCCATGTTCGTAGAGTAAAACATATAGACTGTAATCTATGTGTGTGACCGGTTTAAGAAAAATGGCGGGTGTTGGTGTTTTATGCGTGCGTAGTAGTTCCTATTGTGCTGGGTTAGACCCTACTCTGAAGTATCGAGCCAAATGAGTTCCCACAAAAGGAGTTCCTAAAACTAAAATCGTTCCTAGTTCTAGTTCCTTGTTCAAATATAAGAAATTAAGCAATCAAATTAAACAATCAAAAATCTGTTCTGCATATTGGTTATTGAACACTTAAAAACAAAAAAAATCTATTATTGGTGAACAAAGCAATATCGGATGAAAAGTAAATGGACGTTAAATTGCTATAGAAATGTAGGATAAGGTCCATTTAATTTGTGTGCTAAACCTGTAGTAAGAAAATGTCCGTCACACACAGAGCCTTTTTCAGTTGCTGTTTTGCATAGGAACTGCTGTGCTGCCCACTGCTTTACTCGGCCCTTTGAACGTGTTTTGCCCATCTGTCTGTCTGTGTGTGTGGGTGTTGTGAGGGGTTCGTAGTGGAAAACTCTTGTATTTTGTTTTTTGTTAAGGTTGTTTGGTTGTTCTCTGTCCTGTTATCTGTACATTGGATGGAAAATAAAGGAAGAGAGGGAAGGAGCGGTGAGATTTTGCCTGGGAATGTGAAACTGGAGGTGGGGGAAGCCCGTCTGGGTGTGCCAGCTGAGATCTAGCTGCCCAAGAGTTTGGAAAATAGATGCAGAGGTGAGGAGAGATCGAGAGAAAGACAGCTGTTCACATCTTGTTCCCAGCAGCAAAATCTATGTTTATTGTAGCATTCCATCGAGCATTTCACTTTCGCTATCAAAACCAAGATCATGGGCTTCACAGAAACACAGAAAACAAAAAAATGTGTACCTTGTATCCCTAAATGTCTACCAAATGCACTGTAAGTTGCTTTTGTATGTTCTGTAAGTCGAACCCACACTGCTCAGAGAGTGTGTGTGTGTGTGTGTGTGTGTGTGTGTGTGTGTGTGTGTGTGTGTGTGTGTGTGTCATGCACAAATTCCAAGTAGATTCCGAGTACCATGCTTGGCTACACGACACGTCACTTCAATTTTGTTGAGTGTCTGCCAAATGCATAAATATTGAAGACCATATAAAAATAAATTAATTAATGAGGGAATGTGAAATGAAAAATATGTAAAATTCAGAGATAAAAAAATAAATAAACCAATGCATAAATAAATCATCCAATGTTGACAATTTAATTGTATGTATTTTATGTTATTTTGTCCTAATTGAATTGAAATAATTCAAATAATGTAGTATTTTTTTTTTTTCATTCATAATTTATTTGCATTCATTTGTTTTTGTTTGTTTTTATTTTATCCAATATGGTAATGAGGTGTTTCGTACTTTTGGTTGATCAATTATAATAATATCTAGGTAACTAATGCCTAGTTAATTTTTGTTTGTGTTGATAATTTCATAGAAATTGAATGTTAAGTTTACCAAAAAGTTGATATTTTTGGCCTTTATTATTATATAAGAAAGTAAAGAGTGCATCATCATTTTATTTAGTCACTGCATTATTGTGCACAAGCACTGACTGCGTAGCTTTTAAGCCCTATCTCTTTTCTGATCTCACCATCATGGCACCACGTCTACCCAGTGTTGTGTCTGTCACCTCTGCAGTGAAGGACAGCTATGGTCTGCCACCTCTCATGCTCATGTTCTGCATCCCTGTAAGTGCCTGCCAGGGCGCTTGTGCCAAGGAATTAGGCCACATCTGCATGTTTTCCCAGTGTGTGTTGCAGCTGCACAGAACAGATAGCAGCACCCAAGCATTTCTGTGGCTTAGATTCAGAAGTGGGATCAGGAGGAGGAACATCTTGTGTGGCGTTAAGAATTCATGACTCTGTGTGTGGGAGAGCAGTTGGCGTATCTCTGCTTTGCTGCAGGTGTCACCTGTTCAGGTAGTCGATGAGCAAGATAATCAAAGGAGAGGACAAGAGACCGTTGGCTTGAAAAAACCTTCCATGCTAATGCAAATTCTTAAAGGGGACATATTATGCCCCTTTTCACAAGATGAATATAAATCTCTGGTGTCCCCAGAAAGTGTCTGTGAAGTATCAGCTCAAAATACCCCCTAGATAATTTATTATAGCATGCCAAATTTGGCCCTATTTGGGTGCAAGCAAAAACGTGCCATTTCGTGTGTGTCCCTTTTAAATTCAAATGAGTTGCTGCTCCCGGCCCCCCTTCCAGAAGAGGGTGGATCCTTTACACGAGCTTCGGATACGCCATCAACAGCAAAACAGGCGAATATCACTCAGCCAATATGTCTGAAATAACCAGTTATGGAGTGCAGCCTTACAGTCGGACACAGATGGAGAGATTATAAATTGTTGTATAGGTGCTTGTGTGGGAATATAAAAAAAAGTCAGTCACCTGACTTTACAATGCATAATAAATGTGCGTTTATGAATTACGCAGACGGTGAGCGTTTTCGGGATAAAACTAACAACATAGCTCTAGTCTCTGTGAATACGGTCAGAGACTATGGTAACTTTAGCCATATGAGCCGTACAGCATTCTAGAAAGCTCATTCAGGAAGGAAATTTGCAAACATTCACAAAATATGAAGTGCCATCCATCCTTGTTCTGGATATGAAGTTGCATGAAACGTTGGTATTGACCCATCCTTCAGAAAAAGAATAGTTTTGATTTACTTGTCAGATTATGCTGGTCGCGTTGTATGTTTGTTTTGTGTGCAGCCTACTGTGTGTGTGAGATATTGCTTTCTTCATGCTTTTCTGTTCACCTCCTGAGGAGGTCACATCCTCTTTTAGGCCACAGTCAGGTTATTCCTGCTTGTACAGGTGAGTGTTATGTGTGTAAATTCTCCCTTCTCTGTCATCATGTCCCTTCTAATCCTGCCAGTGAGCTCATTTTCTGCACATTCATTCCCAAAGCGCCATTGGCTTTCCACTGAGCCAAGCATTTCTGCCACCATCCATCCTGCAACTCTGTTTTCTCATTCTCTTAGTCCCTTTCTTCCTGTCCTTGGCTGGAGTATCTATCTGTAAGCTTTCCATGCTTAGTTCTGGGTCTGTGCCTGGTAGATTATGGTCACATTGACCCTGATTGTCCACTAGCAGATGTCTTGATGTCTGCCTGTTCACAATCAACACTCACAATGGCTCTACTGTACAAGGAGCATTTCCAGTGGATGACTTTTAGAGTGCTTTAATGACTCTCATGAATGATTCACTTGCTTTTTCAGAAGCATCTTTGCAGTCTGTTGCCAGACCAAGAGAACATGGTCTGCATGATGACCTTTCTGTATTGTACTGGTACAGAACAAATGTCCTCAGTGACCCATTGAGTCTTAAGGCTTCGATATTCCTCAAATGGAATTGAACAATTAATGCGTTGTTTGTTTTGGCATTGCAAACTTTCTAGAAAACATTGAGCCGACTGTTAAACACCTTTAAACTGCCATTGGTCCATGATGATTAAGTAATTGGTGGATGTGCTTTAGGGCTCCACCTTCTTTGACGTGGAATATTTTTAGGTTAATTTCTTCACTCAGGTTAGAAATCACTTGGACTTGATTTTTTTGTCTTAATTAAAGCACAGTGAATGTATGCTGTTAATTATTTTGATTTTTAATTCTCAGCTCTCTTCTTTCCAATTGATTGATATAATCGCTGCTTTGGGAGTGTTTTATGCATTTAAAAAAAAACATACTGTATGTACAAGTTAGTTTAGCTTGCCCTTTTATTCCATCTGAAAATCATCATGTGAAAAATGCGTTAATGATCGTGATTATCAAAGTCAAAGAGCAAAGTCACTTACAAGCTTCTGACACCACGTTTCTGCCAATCTCATGTTAATCTTGAGTTCCTATAGAGTAGTATTGCATCCTTCATATCTCAGAAGAGTCTTTAGTTTTATCATATTTATAAAAGACAGATACGCTGTACCGATTCTTTCCGAAAACAGCCGAATTCATGGAGGCGTGCAGTGGGCGGAGCTAAAGAGTCACGAGCACACAGAAACACGCACACAAATTTCGATTCACTATATGTTCATGTTGTTTACATTATATGCACTTATGTGCCGATTCCAAACAAAACACAGACATTTGATGCAGTTTCACTCACCGCCTGCGGTTTCGACTCGTGACCAGGAACAAACAAACACACTTGCAGCACAAAACAGCATGTATTCAGAAAGTGTTTACGATTTGCCTCAAACTCGTGTTCCCAAATGCTAATAATTGCACAAACGTTATTGTGATTTGCCAGTGGAGGTCACCAGGTCGTACAGTCAATCAGTTTTGTGCAAGAACTCGGGGTCGTACACCCACGCTTAGGTATTACATTAAACAATACTTGCCTCTAAGACAGCAAATAGAGATATCTGACAGCCACTTTAGGTCTCTGCAGACATCCTAAACCCATACTAAATTATAAGTAGACAGGCCTGGAATAAGTTATCAGACTTAAGAATTAACTGCAGGGTCGTCTTTGCACCCAGTTTTTAAATATCACATGCTATTTTTGTGGCATTTTTTTTAACTTGGTGGTAAACAAAACTTGCAGGAGCAATCAATGAAAGGGTTCTGCAGTGTTGCCGAGATTTTAGATACAGCTGGCTGGTTGCTACCCTGGTTGCCCTCCATGAGCTACCACAATTGATAGCAAACAGCTGGCGAACGCAAACACTCCGTGTGACTGATTGATGAGGATGAATTTATAAACATCTAGAAACCCACCGTCATGATTTTGCTCAGCATTAGAAAAAAAACATCCCTCACTCAGATGGAAAGAGGCTTGATAATGACAGGACCTGATAACAGAACTGTGGGGGATGGGGTTATTCTGGGGGTGTTCCAGTGCAGTTTCAATGACCTGTGACCATTTCCTCTCTGGTTGGGACTGTTACAATTAACTGAAGGGTCGCCCTGCCTCCCTTCTCTCCTCCGGGTGCTGCAGAGTGACTCTTGAGGCTGGTGTTATCCACTGTTTGTTTGGCTATTGTTTAGCTGACAATAGGCCGGATCAACGGCTGCAGGCGGCTAACTGATGAAAGCTATTCATGGCGATAAGTCTCGCTTTCGGGGGACACTATGGAACAAGAAGTCAGCTGGGACTATGGCGTGTGGCACGTGTGTTAGGGTGGGGCTTTTAAGTAAACATGAACAGGAAGTTTTCTTCCACCATGTGTTGTACATGGAAGTTTTGTCATTTGTCAACACAAACATTTCTGATTTTGATTGTTTAAAATGTATTTTTTTTTAGCTTTCATGGACTATAGAACTAATTGCATGTTCACAGGATATTGCGAGTTTCTGAGGGGTTTCCCCAAATGTTCTGATGTTTATCTTGGAATCTGTATGTAAAATAACCAGTCAGACGAGTTACATGGGCACCATCCGTAGTCTTACACAGAATTGAAAACATCCTCCCTCTGAACAGGATTATGAGTCTTGTCAGTTAATGCACTGGTAACAGTCTCATTGAGATGATGAAGTTGGCCTTAATTGCTCTGATTGAAACTAATTTTTGAGCTTTTTGTTCGAAGAGCATTGGTGGCAACACCATTTGATGTGGGGGAGGCTTAATTGTGTATGCATGAAGAAGGGAGTTGCTTATTTGCATGTGGTTGAGAATGTTTATTATTCGCATATTCAAGTAAAATTGCATTTTCACTTATGTATAAACAACAGTGATCTCTTGTAACCCTTCTGCTGGGAGCAGAATGAGAAATGAATAGCAGCCTGCAGGGTTTGAGGGGGAGAGGGGGATGAATGAATGAGTGGTTGTGGGGTTGATGCCATTTATGAGAAGAGAGGGAAGAAGCCAGTGACTATTTGTCATCGTCAGTCTCTCGTTAACCCATCGTCAGACACACACACGCCTCCCCCCACTGCCGCACACTTCTTAAGCACGAGCTGCCCTCAGGATATGGGGCCCGACCCTCACCCACACAATGCAAGTGTGTCTCTGTGTGTACACATCTCATTATGTATGCAGCGTGCAGTAAAATTGATAATGTTTCCTGGCACTCAGAGCAATTAAAGTTTTGTATAATTATTTCATTAATTTGTGAGTCAAGGTTTGGCCCGAGACCTCAGCAGGGGTCTGCCGTCTCTTAACCTGCTGTTGGGATGCTCTCTGTCTTGCTTTACATTACATTATCTCTCTTTCTCTTTCATATTTTTTCACCCCGTTCTCGGTCCCTGCATCTAAATATGTAAAGCATCTATGAGTATACATATAACTATGTGTACTTCCTTACTATATGGTATGTAAAAAGCAGTGTGTCAAACAAATAGTATGTGACTTTTTAAAGGGGTCATATAATGCCATTTTTGTACAAGTTAATATGATTCTTTAGTGTCTAAATGAAAAGTTTGTAATATACTTTAATTAAAAATTCTCATTAGTATTGTAAGAAAACCCTAATTTTACCTGGTCAAAAACAGCTCTGTTTTCAGCAAGCCATTTGTGTCTTTAAATGATAATGAGCTTTGCTCACACCGCCCCTCTGTTCTGTGGGGTGTTTTGATACAACACACGTGGAGTGTTGCCTTGACAACAGTTGAGGATATATTTTGGAGAAAGAATGGCAATGGGAGTCCCCGAGGTCACATCTGTGCAACCGTATCAATTTGAACCAGAGTCGGACCTGGAACAAGATGACGGCTCCAACGAAGTTCGACAATTAAGGACGTTTCTAAATGGTTGGTTAATGTAATGTCACTTTGATCTATCTTTGTATGTATTGTCAGGGTAGCGTAGTGAGATACGAATGCTATGTGTTTACTGATGTGTATGTTAGTTCATTGACACATTGATGTTACAGCTAATGGTCATGAAAAAGGTTTTTTCAGTAAATGTAGGCTTGTCAGTGATGCGTAACGTTATCTATGCAGTGTTAGGTACAACTGGGCTGAAGGGCTGAAGCACTGACATGAGGTATTTTGCAGGTATTGTGTTACCATTCATCTTCATGCAGTAATAACTGTATTTTTTTGCCCTTCGAAAACAAAACTCAGGCACTGCGTCTTCAGCGGTTCGGATTTAGGAACATCAAAATGAATGCTGTGTTCGTTATTACACCCAAGAACAGAACACCACAATCTCTTAGAACCAGCTCCAGTGTATCAACAATGGCGGACTATGATGACAGCTCGCTCAGGCCGGGTCTGTGTTGAAACGCTCCTGTCAATTAACAATCGTGGGAGGGGTGTCCGACCATGTGACATCACACGGTCAGATGGCTCGATTTGAGACAGGGGAAAACATATAAGGAGATAAAAAAAAAAACACTGGATGGATTTTTATCATTATAGGATGGTTGTGTACAGGCACTGCCAACACACATTTCCGTACAATCATCTTGTAAAAGTGCATGTACCATTATATGACCCCTTTAATTAATTTATTCAAAAGTATATTAAAATGAAGGGTGCATAAAATATGGCAGGGTGAGGCAATTGTCCTAAATCAGGGCTTGACATTAAGCTTCTTAACGTGCTTGTCCTTCGGTCATTCACTTGTCCGAGTAAAAAATTTTCTTGTACTTTTTTTTTTTTTTTTTTTTTTTTTTTTGTTGTTGTTGTTGTAAATATGATTTATTCTGAAGCAATATTCTCACCAGTGTTCAGTCAGCTTTGACACATTATAAAATCTGCATATTTGTGATATTTTTACCTTTTATAAAAGGCATTTTCCCCTAATCTTATTAAATATAGGCTATGCTTCAGCTTTAATTTTATATTCTTAAATTTGATCAATTAAACTAGAATAAGACACTATAGGGCTGTTACCAATTAAATTAAATAATTTACACTGAAAAATTACAGCTGCATGAAATAAATGTTATGATATCGTATACAAACAAGAAAAGTTGGAAAGAATGTTTAAACATGAAACTAAACTGCCAGTAGGTGGCGACAAGGGACCGTCTTAATGAGTGAGTCATTGAGTTGGTTTGTTCAAATGGCTGATTAATTCAAGAACGAGGCAGTTGTTAATGAATGGGTCACTGAATCTTTGATTCAACTGATTCATTCAAAATGCTGAATCATTCCATAACTGTGAGATGCGCTGTGGTTCTGCTGTGATCTTTGTTTATAACTATTTTCGCTGCTGAAATAGAACAAAAACAGTCAGTTTTGCATCTAAAATATTAGTGACTTCATGTTAATTGTTTATGGAACATGAAATCAGTGTCACATTTTCAATCGTGATGGTATTCAGGAAAACAGCACTCGGTCTGTATCATATGTTGTTATAAATATAAAAACTAAACATTTAGAATTTCTACTGCAGTATGTTACTGAGTTTCTCTCATAGACTGTAAAAAAAATATGGACGTAGGGTCCGTGACATCACCCATAGGATTCTGAAGAGCAGTTTTGAAGCGTAGAGTCGTCATCTTGGCAGCACGTCATGTGCGATGACTAACAGACAGCGGATAAATGGCTATCCATCTATCACTCAAAGTGGCCACGCCCTTAATTATGCAGAACTTTAGGGCTTTATATAATGTAAACGAATGAGTTATAAAAAAAAATCACCCTCCTCAAAATTAGCTGTTTAGACCAAAACCACAATTTGTACCAGGCTGTAAACATGTTTTTTTCTGCTGTAAAGTTGGGCATTTTAACATGGGGCTCAATGAGATTCTGCTCCCTTCAGGAGCCTGTCCCTAGTTGCAGTTTAAGTCACTTCCGTATTGGCTTCCAGAGAGACCGCGGGAGGTTGCCGCTTGGTTTCTCTGTGTGAGCTCTGCTCACTTGTTTTTGATTTGCGACGTTGTTGGCATCAGTTACACTAAATGAATGCAGAATCATTCTTGCATTTTGGTGATTCCCTAGATATTTTTAGTTTTCTTTTTGTTTGTTTGTTTTTGACATTAAGCAGGCTCTTGTCCGGTCGGGAAGTAAAATTCTCTTTCACTTGCCCCTTCAAAAGATCCACTTGTTCCAGACAAGCGGACAAGCGTTAATGTCAAGCCCTGTGATTCATAATGAAAAAAATAAAATAAAGAAATAAATAATACGTTTTTTTGACAATTTTTTTACAAAATATTTAAAAATGTTAACAAAACTGTATATTAATATTTGCAAAATCATGTGGCAAGCCCAATAAAGTCATTGCAACCAACATACTAAAACATGCACCCCCAACCCCCCCTGCACACTTTAAATATAACAATATAGTCCTTTTTATTCCAATACAATGTTAGCTCAATGTTAATGATATTTAATTAATAACATTTATGATGAAATGCATCCTTAAAAATGTTTGAATACACTTTGGGATCGTAAACCCTGATCTGGCTTGCGTTTCCACTGGCAACAGTACGCTTATGATCGACGTAATTCTTGTTTGAAGACGACAGCGGCACAGTAAACAGCAATGGACGACATACAGCAGATCTTGTTCTTGCTTCTCTGCCTGTGGCTGTTTGTCACAAGAAGACAACACACTTTGTTTGAGCCAAGGCTGCAAGGAAAAACACAGCCAAAAAAGCATGTGCAAGTGACGATTCTCTGTCAACCAGTCAACGTTCTGAAGTGAGTCCATCTCCACCCTTTAGTACCGGACTATTGTGCTACCCCAATGGAAGGGTGGCAAAAATATGGTACGGTACGTTTCGGAATTAGGGTATCGCTCACAACTTCTGACAATGGAAACAGCAAAAATTGCATACAGTACTGAACCATACCGCTTGTTGTAAACGAGGCAAAAGAGTACATTTCTAAGATCTTGGCACATATGTTTTAAACTAGATTTGTAGAAAGTTTCCATTTTCTATATACACTCTCTTATTTGTAATTTATCCATTTCTGACTATTCAGTGTTCATGCAGTAGGTGAACAAAACCTGGATGACCTACTGCATCTGCTGAGATTTTCAATGTGGGACCATCGATCAGTCTCCTCACCCCTCCACCTGTTTTATCCTGACTAACGGAGGGTGCAGTCTCCGGTGAGGACATGAGGCAGTGTTTGAGTTTGTCGTCTGAGGATGTGTCGGATTGCCATTGTTGCAGGTCATGGAAAACCCCATCTTGTACCCCCACCCCTCACCTCTTCATCTAACAGAAAAAAAAACAAACAAAAAAACAGGCTTAGATGATGGCATTCTTACAAACAAACTGTTCCTGCAGTAGCTTAGAGTGTAATTGTTCCTGACAACAGTGTATCTGTATTTGATAATGTCACGACTGCTCTGCTTTGTTTTGGACCCTGGAGGTATAGTTGTTTGCTGGGCATTGATTGCATGAAGAAAAAACACTAGATTTTATACTGCCACATATTGGTGTGTTTACATACTGCGCAATTTCAGGTTTTTCTCATTTTCATCTCCTTTCATTAAATTCCTCTCCTGCTCATAGTAGCTTTCATCTTGTCATTAGAAACCGCAAGCTGGCACAGCAGAGGCGCGGAAATGGCGCCTTGGCATCTTGGCCTTGCTGCAGACCTTCCCACCCGCCTCTCAGATTCCTGCCATGAATGTGGTTTTATTAATGCTCTCCTCCATGATGGCACACTTGGACCTGTAATAATGCATGTAAGCGGTTTAGAAAGTCGTGGGGGTTATATATTGTAGAGACAGGTGCTTGTGGATTCTTGTAATCATCTCGTACGATTGCAAATCATAGCTGTCGATTTGTCTGATTGTCTGTCTGAGCCCTGCAGTTCTATGTGAGCTCATTGGCAGTCCTTGCACAGTTTTGCATTCTCTCTGTCTACTTGGGTTGTGCAAAAGTACATATTTTTCACATTTTTCTTAATGACTCAGGGCACTTACATACTGGAGTGCTTCAGATTGATTTCAAAATCCATCAAAATCAATCCATTTCAGTGAGGAAGGAGAACTTTTGCTTGAATCTTACACTTATACTTTTGGAAATCCAATTCACTGTATTCCTTTGTTTAAATCTGACTCTTACACATTCAGAGGGGACCTTTCATATTCCTGTAGTTAACAACAAATTGTGTTAAGAAAGCCCTGTATAATTTAACTGGTTTCAGGTTCACCTGACCCTAATCGGTCATGTTTCTTAGGGTTTGTTTGCATGAGATCCGTGCTTATGCATGAGATTTATTTTTCTTCTTTTTATTATTATCAATGTCGAAAACAGTTGTGCTGCTTTATATTCTTGTGGAAAGTGGTGAGTTTTCCTTTTTAAAAATTTCGGTCACACTTTATTTTACAGTGTCCTTGTTGCCTATGTTTCATATATTTACCATAGTAATAACAGTAAATTGTGCTCAATTACAGGCAACTAACCCTCAACCAAACCCTAATCCTACCCTAACCCTATAGTAAGTACATGTAGTTAATTATTATTACTCAGTTCTTAAATATATAGACGGTTTCATTGGACGCACGCGCGTTGCCATGGTTACGTGCCTGGCCTGAAGTTAACTTCCGGTCTGTGTTTGTTTATCGGTCTGGCTAGTGGTTAGTATGGCGCACTACTCAGTAGAAACACATTTTTGACGTACTATTCTTGGATATAGATTATATAAATATTAACGATCAAGTAGAGAGCATATGACACCAGCACAAAAACAGTGTATGTGTCACCAAAAAGCCTTGAAAGTGTCCAGTCTGACTGCATACGAGACCAGTGTCTAATGTGATTTAGTCTGTATGTCTAATGTCATTTACTTGTTATTTATTTGCTTGTTATCAGAAATAATCTAGAGGTAACTTATTCTGGCTGCGTTTACACTTGGCATTAACATGTGATCATGTCAATCAGGACACAGTGTGCTTGCATTTGTTCATAAGATTAAGTGGTTGCCATCTGGATAACTGATCGGATTTGCGTTTCCCGCAAAATATTGAAATTGATTATGTTATAGGCCTTTATCACGGAGTGTAAAACAACTTTAGCTTTATCCTCTATTAATGGCAGTGCCCATAGAGCACAGGGTTTCTGTGATGCATTCATATACAATCAATCTCAAATAGGGTACTTTATCTACAAGTTTAAGTTTCCCAACATTATGAAACAAAGAAACATGTTATTCAGACGCATTGCATGATTAAAAGGCGAGTGCGCAAGCATTTATATAGACTACTGTACAGAGAACGGCATTACACAGTCCTTAAAGGGTTAGTTCACCCAAAAATGTAAATTCTGTCATCATTACTCGCCCTCATGTTGATCCAAACCCGTAAGACCTTCGTTCATCTTCAGAACACAGATTAAAATATCTTTCTTCTTCTCTACATTCTTGCGGGTTGGGATCGACATGAGGGTGAGTAATTAATAACAGGATTTTCAGTTTTGGCTAACCCTTTAAGGGGGGCGTTTCCCCCACTCTATATTGCAGACAGAAATGGGAGATTATTTGTAATAAACATGCTGAAACAATAAAAACATATAAATGAAGTTAATGTTGCACAATTAAAATGAAAAAATGATAACGCATAAGAAAGATAACGCAGCCTCTGTTGTTATTGATTCTTTGCGGACGTCTGCCGGAAGTTAAGTTTGGGCCACAAATTCGTGCATGCACAGTAACGTTTGTTTATGTTGTTGTTGTTGAAACCGTCTATGATTACACTGTAACAAGCACAAACACCTTAAAATAGTGCAACCAAAATTTCTTACAGACCCCAAACTTTGCTTTGAATAAAAGTACAGTATCTACTAAATGAATATAGGTAAGTAGAAAATATGGCAGTCCTCATAGCACTGTGATCTACACTTTTCACGCTTAGACGTAGTAAATGGAATGTTTATTGTTTTTTGTGCATCCCAACAAGGCACTAAGAGTTGCTAGCAATTGGTCTAAAGCTCATGTGGGTGGTCATGGTCAGACACGACACCTCTTTGATAACAGATCAACACTATTGTGTGAACCCTAGCGGCTGCGATGGGTTGTGTGAAGGCTGCCAAGTGTCTTTACTGTCTCTTGTTTCCTGACATTGTGGTGGAGCTTATGTATACGTTTGTGCGTGTATGTAGTCTGCATTGTTGAGCTCCGCAAGTGTTGGGTTTGATTTTGAGCATCTACACTTGCTTAACCTTTCATAACACCACTGAGCTTTATTACTTTTCACGTTTTCTTTGTTTTGTCCAGGAAACCCCATCGATCTTCTTGTGTTAAATAGTACTCCACTTGACAGCTTAATTGCAGTGTGAATTTAGTCCTGCTGTTGGGAATGTTATTTCCAGAGCGTTGTATTTACAAGAACGTTCCAACAACCTTTACAGGACCGACCAGATTGTTTTGTCTTGTGCATCTTGCTTGCGCACTCTCCCATTGTCATTGTATCACTGCTTAATTTTTATATCCATTGTTTTGCTTTCAGTCAAAACAACGACGGGTGGAGAAGCGTTTTGCATGTGCTTGGTTTATCAGACGCTCATCAGATCTTCTGTAATAATGGCGTGCTGACTGTGTCAGCTGTAATGATATCTTGACTGTAACTATGATAATAGTCTTGCAAGTTAATGGTGCGTTGAACGGGGGTGGCTTTTTTCCATCAGATGATAGCAGCATTCTTAAGCTAAAGGACGTAATGTTGACTGTAATTCCATTGTAACTGGAAAATCTGTATGAAAACATGGACATATTTTGACCTCTGATCTCGTCATCTCTGTTTCACTGTCTGCATGTTGCAGAATTTACACTTAAGCTGAAAGTTTATCAGCTGTGTTAAGTTTGTGCTTGTATTACTTGTGTTGGTAGTTTTGGTTGGGAGAAATCCATGGGTTAGGGATGCACGATATTGGATTTTTGCCAATATTTTTCAACTCATTTTGGTCGATGCCGATATATGTTTATTGGAATGAACTAAAAATGCTCGCTCTGCTCTGCACCAGTGGACATGCACCGTAAGCAATTTAAAAGCTCCAAGAGGGAAAAACTTGTCTATCCCTCACGCAAGCTTAAAGCTCAACTTCTATAAGAATTAACTGAAAACGCTCACTCTACTCCGATCGATCTGTGCCAGTGCATACACAAGTCAACAAAATATAAAACATTGTTCTAGTGTTTTAGGATATTTTAATCCAAAAATCTTACATATTGTGCCTTTTAAAGCAAAAATAACTATATTGTGATTTATATATTGTTATCGTGAAATCAAACGACTTATCGTGATTTATAAGATTTTGGTCATATCACCCACCCCTAGTCGAGTCTCATTAGTATAGTGAATTTAGCAAGAATCACATTCTTAGCTGCCTCCGTTAACTTCTCTAAGTTACTTTAACAATGTGAAGCTGCTTTGAAACAATTGGACTTGTTAAAAGCGCTATATAAATAAAGGTGATTTGATTTGATTTGTGTGTGTGTGTGTGTGTGTGTGTGTGTGTGTATATATATATATATATATATATATATATATATATATATATATATATATATATATATATATATATATATATATATATATATATATATATATATATATATATATATATATATATATATATAAATATAAATCACTGCTCTTGACTGGAAAACATTTAGATACTTAAAGCACTCTTTGTTTATTGTTTGTAATAAGTTTCTTTGATCTTCTACGTGTTTTTTGAAGCTATATCAGTTAATTTTTTTTTTTTTTTATTTATAATTATTTTAAAATAATTAGAAAAAAAAAACTTATTTTATTTTAATATTTTAAATCGGTAAACTATAGACTGTGTAAACCCAGCCCGATCTGCTGGCGATTTGATTTCGCCCTGCAGCTCAGGCTGGAAACCTGTACATTAATTTATCCTGCTTCAGTTACAAATTTGTGGGGACCTATCACAAACCGGCTTATCCACCTGGTGCGCTACAAATGCATACAGAGTCATTTGAACTAAGCTCGTTGATCACGCCTCTTGTGGTCTGATTGGTTGAAGGACTGTCCAGTTGCGTACAGAGTCATTTGAACTAAGCTCGTTGATCACGCCTCTTGTGGTCTGATTGGTTGAAGGACTGTCCAGTTGCGTACAGAGTCATTTGAACTAAGCTCGTTGATCACGCCTCTTGCAGTAGAAAATACAGAGCATTAAATGAAAGCTTAAAAGATTGAGCTTGGTCTAGTGATAGCCAGACAAGATACATGAATTAATTAATAAGAAAATTTGTAGATCAAGAATAGTTTTGGAATTGGATCATGACTCCCAGAATCGGATTGTGAGTTACCTAAAGATTCCCATCCCTAATGCTTAAAACAAAAGTATCAAATGTACGTATCACTGTCAATACTCTTGCACAAATGGAGCCAGTTTTTGTAAATTTGCATTTAGCATTTGGAATTCCAATAAGCTGAAAATGATTTCCTTGTGTGTTTTGGCATGTTTGTTCTTAGCTGCTTTGGTCGTGAATCAGGTGCTTTGTTAGTGTGTGTGTCTTTGTACTTTTCCTCTAGTGTTCTGCATCCTGTGATGTTTGGTCCTCCTTGACAGCGCTGACTCAAAGGTGGCCACAGTATAATAATAGAAGCAGCAAGGGAAAGAAAAAAGCGGAAGGAGAAATGCAGAAACTGTGCCAGCAGCACGGGCTGTCGGAGACAGAATTATGGCAATACGGCTATTTTCCTCTCTTTTTCCCTCACAGTGGTGCTGCCATGTTTTCAGCAGACCACATCACAGACGCAAAGGGAGGGAAGTCTATATAGAGAATGTAAACACTGCACAGGAAGTGGGAAACGCATTATATTTACATCTCTCTCTTCCAATGCATCAGTCTTTAACACCACATTTCTGCTCAAGTAACTTTTATTGCAAACTTATTAACTTTATTTCAGATGTTCATTGCAAAAGTTTGTTGCAAGCATTGTGCATAATTCATTGATATAAACTTTGATCAAAGCCCTGTTTACACCTGGTATTAAGATGCGTTTTGGTTGATCGGATCACAACACGACTCTAAATATAGGTGTAAACAGGATTTTGAACTTGTCCACTTTCAACGACTTTTTAGAGATATTCGAAAACGCATTCGAACAGATTATTTTTGCAACGTAAAAGCTCGTGGTAGAACAGCTACAAAAGACCATCAGCTCTCTGCCTACTGACTTAATGCATAAACATTATGGAAGGTGCGCTAGCCAGACGGCATTTAAACTTTGTTGGCTGGAGAACCAAGCTTTGTTTAAAAATGAAAAATGTACCAAGCACAATGTTCTCACCATTCCTGATTCCTTCCGTCTTCTCCGGGCGCATTCATATGTAAATAGTGCGAGGTTATTTTGTCCATTAGATCGAAAGATCTGAAAAAACCCATACATTTACCCACCCATAAACCCTCCCCTCAAAGAAATCAGAACAGAAGTATTTGAAAGTAGACAAAAGAGACGGATTAAAATACCAGGTGTATACGGGTATGTGTCTCCCTTGTCTATTTGTAGTCCGATTGACCAAAACACATCTTAGTACCTGGTGTAAACAGGGCCTCAGCTCACCTCTGTCCTTTCCAGCACAGCTCCGATTGAATTAAATGGGCCAATACTGAAATCTCAAAAGCTCACATTTTAGTAACTTATTTTTAATCTGCAAACAAAAAAAAAGGTATATTTCAGGGTTGTTTTTTTTTTTGGGATATAGTTTGTCCTAACATGTATATTTATGTCTCGATTGGGCCAGTGCTGCATTGTCACAAAAGTTTATCATTTGCACATATTTTTAAGCCTTGCCATTCTAAACTTTCATGCACAATAAGACACGAAAGAGAAAGTATGTGAGACATTTTATGCGCGCTCTATGTGAGAAGTTCATGTGTACTCATCCAAAGCGCGCACGTCTCAGCAGGTGAATACTAAATTGAGTTCACTTTCAAGTCTTCTTGTGCTTGAACGGACAAATTCATGCAAAAATCATGTCACAATCCCCATCTTGACATTCAAACATAGTAGGGTATGTCTTAAGTGAACGTAAACAGTCGAGAAAGATCAAACAACAAGGCAAAGAAAATCGAACAGAAAATCTAACAGATCTAACAGAAATCACTCACTGCTCTTGACTCAACAACTTTTGTAACTTTAAATAAAGGATTAATCTTTAGGTTGCACTTTATTTTATAGTATGTGTACTTATAGTGTACTTACCTAAAAAAAGTACTGGGTAATATAAGGTATCTACGTGGGTTAAGGTTACGTTTCGGGGTAGGTTCAGGGTTAGTTACTATGATAATAGGAACAGGACTGTAATATAAAGTGATACCAATCTTTCTTTAATTTATACAGTGAAAACGATGCAGTGTTATTTTACATTTAAATACTTTATTATTCAAATACCTGAAAACTACTATTAGAGCTACCTGAAAAAACGAAAAACAGCTTTGCTCTATTGTATTTATTTGTGCTATTCCTTGTTGTTTGATTATTTGTTCTTATTTTCTTTATTTTTATTTAACAGTAGTCCTTTTTTTTTTCCTGAACATAGCACGTACCAAAACCGTGACCCTAAAACCGTGATACAAACCGAACCATGAGTAATTTGAACCGTTAAACCCCTATTATATACTGTCTGTTCTTCGTTTTGTGCAGCCTCCAAATTCCCTGTAAAGATTCTCTATAGGCATATAACAGTATGTCTGCTGTGACCCACCAATAGAAATAGAGTAAGTGGCTATAATAACCTAGTATCAGAAGCAATTCTGTGGCTTTCATTCTGTGTAACCACCTCAGATCCTTGTTAGTTTCAATCAGTTTGCGTCTTGTTTACTCTGGCTGTGCATGAGAATAAGAACTTTCAAGCATGAAATGTGGTGTCCCATGATTGTGATTCCTTATTTATTCCTAGTTGCATTTGACTAATTTGTGATGCATTAATGTGTTGTTGATGTATAATGCATAAGCAGAATTTTCACAGTTACTGCACTGTAGCAGTCACTTTAAAGGTTCAGTATGTAGTATTTGAGGATCGATTGACAGAAATGCAATATAATATACATAACTATGTTTTCAGTGGTGTATAAAGAACTTGCATAATGTACCGTTATGTTTTTATTACCTTAGATTGAGCCATTTCTATCTACATACACCGTGGGTCCCCTTAAAAATACGTGACCAGCGTTATACTGTTATCGAACATTCTAGTGTCTCATTTCATCAGAAGTACAACTACATTTTTTAATATAAAGCAACTCTCCAGTGTGTTTTTCACTTGCGGACGTCTGACCTCGACCGAATGAACAGGCCAAATGAACCACAAAACATTTTCACGTGAAAGAGGCCAGAGCCTCCACGCACACTTACCTATTACGTAATCGCCACGGACCAATTGTAGTACAAAGGTGTTTACCAGCCAAAGCAAACTTTCCCCCGAAAGTTAGCTTTGGCAAGCTCTTTCAAACTCCCAAAACGAACTTCGTTCCGGCCTGATTTATGCAGGGTCGCAAAAAATGAATCGCGGAATCGAGAAAGTGGAGGGATTGGTTAATTTGTACGGACAAAGCCTGGGAAAGAACAGTCTGTGCTTCTGACAGGCAGTGGCAGCCAGGACACAAAACACATGTTCGACTGTGCTACACTGGATAATCTATCTAACACAACTTGAAAATATCACCCCTGCTTATTCCATCACTTGCTCTGTCTTTTCTTTTCCAACCCTCTTCCCTTCTCTCTTCCTTTGTCATTTTGATGAAGCACAGACACATTCTGCTAAACACTCTTATCTCCTGCTGTTTTTGTGGAGGTGACACCCAGAAATAGTAGACTTTCCATCGTCACAGTGTGTGTGGATGTATTTAAAGCATGGATCTTGCATGTTCACCTTATGTAGCTTGTAAAATCTAGGACACAGACTCAGCTTCTCTTCTGCTTTCTCAGCACATGATGTGCATGTGTGTTGCAGGTTTATGTTCCTTAAGAATGCCTTACTGAGTCAGGAAACTTGTGAAGCTTTGTGCATTGCAGGATACCATATGGTTGGTACTGAGAAAGTTGAATATAGATGGTTTTAGGCAGTCTGGCAACACTTACTTTTACAGTCCTGTTCCCCATGTACATACTATGTACTTATAGTAATTGCAATAACCAGGTACTAACCCTGAACCTAACCTTAACCCATGTAGTTACCTTTTGTTATCCAGTATTTTATTAGGTAATTACACTGTAAGTACACATAAGTGCACATACTGTAAAATAAAGTGCAACTGACAACCCATTTACAAGTGGTAATCTTTTTGTAGTTAAACATAAATAATGACAGCAGCATCTGCTACAAAGGAAATTTTCTGGGTTCGGTACAAGTTGGGGTTGGTTCACCCAAAAATAAAAATGCTGTCATCATTTACTCACACTCGTGTTGTTCCAAACCCATCTTTCATTTATCTTTTAATATTCTCTTGTAGTTTTTGTCCATCTACTGAAAATCCACGCAACCAAATTTTTAAGCTTCAAAAAACACTTAAAGCCACAATATGCAATTTTTCGCTGTTAGAGGTCAATTGTTCAAAGCAAAGGCATAGCTTGATGACGCCTTGATTTCGCTGAGCTTTTATTATGGCGCAGACGACCGATTCCGCTTCTTCCGGTCACTGGTAACGCAGTGCTGTTTTATCATATTAGACACATTTTAATAAGGGAAAAAAGTGTTGTTATAATGCTACTCTGTGCGTTTCGCTCGGCGGCTACTATGAGACACTTGTTGCACACTGCAATAAGCTAGATCGATATTAGGCATTGTAAAACATGGTATGCACGGTAAATCAAGAAAACAAGATTTAAACAATAAGACTTAGGCCCAATCTCAATTCTATTTTATACCCCTACGCCTACCCCTTCCCCTTGCCCGTTGAAACAGAGTGGCAAGACGTAGGGGTGAAAATATTGCCCTAAGAAATGGGACACCACTACTACACCATTACACGTTGTCATACGTCATCATACCCAGTTTCTTTTATTAGTGTCCCGTAACATTTAACCAGCATGAGCAGCAATGAAGTGCACATATCTAACAGAAATCAGGCGTGAGCATGTTGAACAGATTACTCACTCCCAACGTTGTTTTGCACTGACTTAAGAAAACAGCGCTCGTTTTCATTTTCGAAAACGTACGAGCCTTCAAATTTCCTAAGACGATACAGAATGATACAGAACATACATGACTGGTGAAGCCGCTTTTCCATCGGGCTAAACTGTTCTCTGTGTTCGCCGTTCCATTCCATGCCGATCTGAGCCGGTCGGTACGGATATGGTTTCATTTTCTACTGTGGTGCTGCAATAACGGAGCGCTTTGCAATGTAATGCAAACAAGTCAGTTGTTGCCTTGGTAACACAAGAGTTTACAGACGACTGCGTTATGGAGGATGACCAGATATTTCTTTGAACTGTATTATTAATTTGTGTTCACATCACTCAAATAGCACGTTTAGCAAGCTACAGAGAAACTGGCAGCCAGGCAGCACACAAGTGATCGATCCCGAGTGGCAGCATCACTACACACATTCTAGCAGCACGGTAGTCAGTGTATGCAGGGAAATTCCTGATGCCCCTTCGTTCAAGGTGTGGACCTGAAGGGCTATCTGGCCCTTCCCCTTACCCCTACCACTCCAGCCAAAAGAGAATCAAGACACCCCTACTCCTTCACGTGAACGTGCAAAACGAAGGGGTTGGGGAAAGGGAAGGGCTATGGGGTAGAAATGGGGTTGGGCCTAACTGTGTTGAGCTGTATAACAATGATTAGTTTTCTGTCGATGAATGTATCCAAACAGTTGCTTACCTGTCTAAAATAACGCATAATATATTAAAGCATCTTTGGTGTTTCCATGGTTTCTATAAAGTAAACCGAAAATCAAGGGTAACGCGGGTATGATGTCATTGATAGGCGACGCACTGACATGGTCCATGTCCTGGTTGAAATAGCTTATTTCTCTGGATTTAAACATTCTGGGAAACATTTGAGATAATGCAAGTACACAAGTCAACAAGATATATAACATTGTTCTAGTATTTTTTTGTGTGGATATTTTAATCCAAAAATCGTATCTTTTGCTGTGCCTTTAAAACATTTGTAAACATTACTAGGTAAAAGTATTCCATTTGAATCGGGCAGTTTAATCAAAGTCACGGTTGCTTTATATGATGAACAGAATTAATATAGGATTCATATACACATTGATCAATATTGCATATTATCTCAAGAAATAATTTATCATTCCTTGTTTTGGAAAAAAAAGCAGCACAAATCAAGGTTTCAGTAAGTGCCGCACTTACAGTAGGAGTAAATGGGGCCAGTTTTAGAGCAAAAATGTGAAGCTTGTAAAATGCAAAAGCAAAGTTGTAAATTGTGATGAAACTTTACACAGAAAATGTTTTTGTTTTACACGGCAAGTGCCTCACTGTAACCCATTCATTTATTATTTAATAAAGAAATCATGGATGTATATCAAAAGGAATTTTTGTGCTAATCAATATTATGCGATTAGTGATGTCGCTTGAGATGAACTTATGTTGAACTCAGAATATTCCTTTAAAAAGGGTTCAACATTGAGTTTGCAGTTGTGTCCGTCAGTGCATGCAAGTGCATCAGCATTTTGGTGTCTTTAGTTGATCATGAAAATAGTGCCGAAGGGGACTAGCGTGTCACTGGGAACTGGTTCAATATGTGTGTGGCAGCACATTGATCCAGCCACAGCAGTGACTCCAGCATGCAGGTCATTGAACTGGTACCACAGCGACCCTGCTGCACTGGGAACGCTGGGGAAGATGGAAACTTGAAGCCCCTCCTAAGGAAAACAGGAAGCAGCTGTAACAACATCCTGTTTCAGAGTGATATCCAGGGAGCAGTGGCACATGGGTGAGGCATCAGTAGCCCCAGTGCAGCCCAACAGAGGGGCAACAATGCAGCCCAGTGTGTCAGAGGAGCAATGGGGGGGCCGACAGACGGAAATTTTTCCATTCACACTGTTGAGGTCAATGACCAGCATTGACTTGAACATATATGCATATTGCCGTAATACAGTTATTTGCTGTTTTTTGTTGTTGTTGAAGATGATGATTGATTGTGGGAATTGGAGAGAAAGAGAATCTTTAAAAGTTAGTGAGTTTTCATAAAAAGCTAGGGAACGTGTCTTCGTGTTCAGAAAGCTATTTCGGGAGATGCAGTGAATGAGGAGATGAAACATGCTGTTCTCAGTGTCTGGAGGGGATGATGGGGTGAGGTGGGAATTACATGAGAGAGATCAAGATGAGGAGTGGAAAATGAGTGGAACGGAGAGAGAGAGAGGGAAGTTATCAAGTGTTTTCCATCAAATGATCAGTGTACAGCAGCAAGTCATGTTTCTGACAGTTAATTGAATTAAACTGAAGCTCCAAGAAGCAATTGGAAAAGTATTAGTGTTTTTTTGTCTGTGTAATTTATTCATTTTCAATTCTAATATGGCCCATCTTTGACCTGAACTTGTGTCAGCATTTTACTTTAGTTTCATATTGAATCAGACAGATGTAGCTCAGTGTTAAGCTCAGAAAGCACGCCCTCAACTGTTCACAGACTGTCTAAGGGTTTAAAGAGAGAGTTCACCCAAAAATAAAAATATTTCATTTGCTATCATTTATTTCTATCATTTACTCATGTAATTTCAAAAGTGAATGACTTGCTTTTCGTCTGTGGAACTTCAAAAGAGATATTTTGAGAAATGTCTGTTTTTATGTTTTTATATATTTTTTTAAACCGATTCAGTATTGCTCAAAATGAATAAAAGCAGTAAAATACAATCTCAGATTATTACGCAAACCTGCAATAATTAAATGTATTAAATTACACAGATATTATGTATTTAATCTCACTTTATTAACCAACGTCTTTGCTGCTGACCTTCGACGATCACTTCAACCATACTAAGCAAAAATGACTAGATAAACATCACTTTTGTGTTTCATTTTTTACTTTCTTCTGCATCCTATTCTTCTTCAATCCAGAATGGTAGAACAACTGAAAGGTTTTTTTATTTTATTTATTAAACTGTGCCCGCTACTGTAAAGGGGTGAATTTGCATTTCTTTCAGCCCAAGGCTTATTAATTTCACTTTTGGTGTGAAAGGGTCTTTACAGTTGCCAAAAATATAATTTTTTTTTGTGGTGTTATTAAAAAAACAAAACAAAAAAACAAGCAAGCCCAGGTGAGGAAAAAGTAATGCAAAAGTAATGCAACACATTACTTTCCATAAAAAAGTAACTAAGTAATGCATTTAGTTACTTTTCTAGGGAGTAATGTATAACTTTTAAAAGTAACTTTCCCCAACACTATTCCTGATGTTCACAATTTATAGGCCTATATATTGTTGCAAGTTTATATACCGGTGTGAAAATGCCCTCACATCCCTGTTTGTCAGACTGATACAAACCGGTAATGATTCATTAATAGAAGCAGCTCATTAGAGTCATTTGCTCATGAAACAGACTACAGTGATCACACTGTATCATTTTTGGTGCCACTTAAAAAATCTCAACAGTAAGATGATTTCTTGTCAGTATTTTGCTGTACACTGACTGCAAATTCACCTTCTTGCTGGAGCTGGAGTGAAACCTAATGCATATAGCACATATAAATGGCAAGAGCTTTCAAAATCACAAGCTCCAATCTGACAACTTCTTCCTGTCTAATTAGGCCAGTTCTTGGCCAGAATAAGCTGCAAAATGTATCAGACTTAAATGACTGTCAAAATTCTGGCTCTAGATGAATATAGATGAGACCAGATATAACCAAGAAATTTGGATCTCATACCAGACGTCTGTATTCAGAGGAATTACATACTATCGCTGTTCTGCAGCAGAGGAAATGCAGCTTCACGAGAGATTTACGCCCTGACCGATGGTGATGGATGTCCTTGGGAGTTTTGACTTGCGCCAAGTGCGCCTCTGAGCGCTGTGAAATGGCTAATTGTTGCACGCTACCCGACACATTCATTATTGCGCTTTGTGTGTTAGTTCCGCTTTCATAAATCCTAATTGAATCTTTGATGGAGCCTCATGCTGTCGATGTTGGGCTGCTCTGGCCTAGTTCTCCAAGTCCCCTCAGGATGCTTACATTGGGTGCGTGGGATTTTAATGATTCAGGAGACACTCTTAAAACTGCACATTTATGAAGTGAGGGTGAAAGGAGGAAAGCTGAGCTACTTTATATAAAAGGACCCTGATCTGGGTCAGGCCGTCAAAGAATCCCAGGACAACGTCCCTGATAACATTTATGCAGAATTATTGTAAATTAATGGACTTCATGTAAACGTCTGTTCCTTCTAATCTCATTATGCTGTTCTTTCCATCACGTCGTCATTTTCTGCCCAACACAGAGTGGGTGGTGGAAGTCCGCTTCTGTAATCGGTCAGCTCACAGCGAGGGGGTGGAGGGTCCAGGCAGGTCATGGGAAACTGACTGCAAAGAATCGACGTTGAGTGAAATGAGACTTTCACCCTACATACACACATAAACAAATACATAAGAGCATTTAAATAAGACACATGAGCCTCCCAGAGGGACACAGACACCCCTTCATTAGCCCACCTGCTGGAATATCTTGGCTGTTTCTTGATTTTTGTGTCATTCATGACTTCCACAAACTTAAAGGTGTGATTGGCTCTGGCTGAGGGAACTGTGTGCTTACTACATAAACACAGAAGAGGTCCACTTGCAAGAATTGTTTCACCTAGAGGTATACAACAAAACATTTTCAGGCTTTTTAGTTTTAGTTTTTGTTTGTTTAAAGTCCCAGTGAACCGGAAGTTGCAGCTGATTTTATTTCAGTGCTGTGACGTGTTTCTAAGTGAAAGGTAATATTGAATAGAGGGCAGGGTTTTACTTCAGCCACCCCCCTCCATCAGACTAACGGTTGGAGGGGAGTGGTTAAGGATATTGAAACCCAACTTTCAAACTGACATCATCTGAGAAGGAACGCCATTCCAAACCGGAAGTTACTTTTCAGATTTTAATGAAAGATTACCACGGCAAACCATTTTTTCCCCTGAGTATTAACTTGCACAGATTAATTGTTCACCCTAAGACTTTTAATGTGTGCTAACAAAGTAAATAAGATTTCATGAGGACTTTAAAGGGATAGTTCAAATCAGATAATTCTGTCATCATTTAGTCACGTTCAAGTTGTTCCAAACCTGTATACATTTCTATGTTCTGCTGAACAAAGGAAGATATTTGGAAGAATGTTTGTAACCAAGCAGATCTCGGCAGCCATTGACTACCATAGTGGGGGGGGGTGGGAAATACTATGGTAGTCAATGGCTGCCAAGATCTGCTTCGTTACAAACATTCTTCAAATATCTTCGTGTTCAGCAGAAGAAAGAAATGCATGCGGGTTTGGAACATTGAGGGTGAGTAAATGATGACAGCATTTTAATTTTTGGGTGAACTATCCCTAATTTGAATATTTTAAGACACTAAAGTTAATTAACTGGTATCATTTGAACAAGTTTAATAGCATTACTTTTTACTTCTTTTTTTTTTTTTAAGCACAGTTAAGTGTTTTTGTTTTCTAATAAACTAATCTGTTGCCATTTTTGAGTCATAATGCATTTTAGTTTCGTATGTTGATCCCAGTTGTTTTTATTTTAGTTTTTGTTAACTATAATGACTCTGACTATCAGAGATGGAAAGTCAAGTCACACTTAAGCCGTAAAAAAAAGACTTGTGACTTGACTTGGACTAGTGAACAACTGACTTGAGACTTGACTCAAAGTCATTTTGGTATGGCATTCCCAATTACCTTCTCTCCTTATTACCCCACATGACGGCATGAAACACCACATTTTAATATTCATTCCTCATTCATTCATTCCTTATCAATATGGTCTATCAGTGGGTAGTTGTGGCCTAAGTTGTTAGAGAGTCAGACTGGTAACCCAAAGGGGTTGAACAAGGCACCTAACCCCCAATCGCTCCCCGGGCACAACAGCAAAAAATGGCTTGCTCACTTCTCCGGGTGTGTCCACGGTTTGCTGTGTGTTCTCTGCTCACTACTCCGGGTGTGTGCACTAACTTAGATGGGTTAAATGCAGAGGAGAAATTCCGATAATGAATGGCCATACTTGGCCTTCACGTCACTTTCACTTTCAATATGTGCTGCAGCAGTAAATAGCACAGTTCATTGTGCGTGACACATCTGAAGGCACACATATTCACCACTCATTGGAAAAATTCTGTTTATAAAAAATAAAATAAAAAATAATATATATATATATATATATAAACAGTAACAATTTAGCCAAGTCTTATCTTGTGATAATCTTTGTGCCATTTAATTTGAAAAGCAATCAATTAATCCAAAGGGGAGCTGTTAAAAGGCTTGCTTGCTGTCGATTTCCATGTTTTTTCCCCAAGTATTTGCTAACATATGCATAAAATATCCAAATTTACCAAGTTAACTTGCATCTGGACTGGCCAGACGCTTCCATGCACATTTTATGACCGTTCGACTCGTTTCCACAGATCGGTTTGTTGAGTCGGGGTGCTTTTATCATATCGCCTTATCACAAACGACACAGAAGGGAATGCTGTTCTTTGTATCGTTTACTGTAACGCTTGTCTATACACGGGGGGTTTGTTACCTACGGCGCTTATTGGAAGACTACATAATTGCTTGAGAACTACAGCAAAATACAGCAACTCCAATAGTACAAAATACATAAAATTAGGGATGTCACGGTACCAAAATTCCAGTAGTCAGTACCGGTACCAATTTCGGTACCACAGCAAAATGTTTTTATTTTTATTTTATTTAACAATTTTTTTAAATCATTAAATTCAATGAGTTTATTATCTATGATGATAATCATTAGAAGTAAATAATACAAACATTTACAGGCTGTATGCTGTTTAAAAGTAAACATTGTTTATTAAAAAAAGATTAAGTGAAGAAAAAGCACCGATCCAGGCATAATTGTTAATTAGTAGAGGTGTATTATTATTATTACGTAGAGACGTAGCTAAATCTACTGTACAACAGTAGCCTAATATATTCTGTCAATTTCTTCACGTTAAACCAAGCTTTTATTTTGACGGGTTGCCGTGAAGACCTTTGAGTGTCTGTGTTCATGATATGACCGTTTTCTCAAATGAAACGGTAAATGCTCATAAAGTGACGGTTTATGCGTCCGTGTCCTCATATAGTGACACACGGCAGAGACTACAAAGATAGCGGCGCGCGTCATTCACACAGAGACACAGAACATGCAGGAGTAATATTTAAATAGTATTTTGCAGTTTAATATTCACAGACACTAGTATATATTCGGCTACAGTCTGGAGCCCTGCGTTTAGATAAACACGGAAGTGACTGAACGCAGCTGCGGATACCGGATATACTTGGGAGTCGGTACTACCGGTACCACAGAAATGCTGGTATCGTCATTTTTTACATTTCAGTACCGACTTGGTACCAAAGTACCGGTACTTGTGACATCCCTACATAAAATGTATCATTACATACATAATTTTCTTTAAAAGCGCTCGCTAAGTCTTTTATTACTGGTTTTATCGGGGCTGCACTAAGCTTTATAAATAACTATGCTTTTGACTTCCATAATGAGAAAGCATCTAGCGAGTCTATTTAAATTGAAAAGGTGAGACATGGATGACAAGGCCTAATGGATCATCACCGGTCTGTCACTTCCATCTCGTCTCCTGTGATGTTACGGATTGTCGTTTTGAATGAGTCACAGACACAGCTGTCATACCGCTGTTGATTGGTTCCATCTGTGCACCGCATGCCTACTAGAGGAAGGAGATCAAATAAGTCCAATCTCTTAAAAAAAAAACCAATATGATTAATATGTGCTTACAACATCAAATGTACAATCCATCCTTATTTTTCTTTTAACACCCAGTCAGTTTTCATATAAGCTTTCTATGTAGGTAGCAGATTGTGTTAACCTTTCTCTGATATCAGACACTGGCCTTTTGTGGGTCACCCAGCGGAATATGTGAAGCAACCCCCCCCCAAAGGCTCTTGCTTTCTTTCTATACTTCATCTGCTAGCTTATCAAAAAGTGCCAATGGAGGCAATCCCCAAGGGTTATGCATATATGTTAGCATTAGTTTGTGTTTAGTATGGGTCCCTTGAGAAATTATAGACTGCTGTTATCTGACATCAGTGAATAGATGATGGCAGCATAGCACCCATTGCTTTGTGCACGAAGATAGACACGCAAAGAAAAAAGCATTGTTCCAAAATAAATCTAGCCCATCTAGACAACATTAAGACATTATATGCACACTCTCAAAGTGAAAACTGTTTCTAAAAGTAAGTTGCTTTGTTTTTTTCCAAAATGCAAGACAGTAATACATGTATCCTTTTGAGGACAAGGCTCAAATTGACGATGGTGGACGAGTTTAGACTAATGATTTGTGAATATGCTCATTTCATTAAATACATAAGTATTGCTATAAATAGTTCGGCCTAAATAGAACTAAGTAGTATTTGTGTGTGCTCTGTATTTATGCTCATTAGTCACATTGTTAGCATAGCAACATGCTAACAACATTCTAGCGCAGTGGTTTTCTTATTCTTAAAATTTAAAAAGAACTTAAAATTTGTGACCTTGGACCACAAAACCAGTCATAAGTCGCACGGGTATATTTGTGGCAATAGCAAACAATACATTGTATGGGTCAAAATTATCGATTTTTCTTTTATGCCAAAAATCATTATGATATTAAGTAAAGATGTTCCATGAAGATATTTTGTAAATTTCCTAGTGTAAATATATAAAAAATGTATTATTAGTAGTAATATGCGTTGCTGAGTGCCTCATTTGGACAACTTTAAAGGATTTTTATGCACCCTTAGATTCCAGATTGTATCTCAGCCAAATATTGTCCTATCTTAACAAAGCTTATTTAATCAGCTTTCAGATGATGTATAAATCTCAATTTTATAATTGACCCTTATGCCTGGTTTTGTGGTCCAGGGTCACATTTTAATAAACTAAACTAAAATAATTATATAATTTTTTTAAGTTTTAAGAGCTGAATTTTCTTCAGGCATCCCACTCTTTTTAATCCATGCATTTACATGCCTTTTCTAATTATTTTAATTTTCTGGATGAAAATAAAGAATAAGGATTTTAAAGTATTTTAGAGCTAATATTTAATCAATATTATCCCCTTACTGGACCCTGACCCCCTGGTTGATAACCATGTCTCTAGTGCAGTGGTTCCCAAACTGGGGGAAGTGAACAAAATGCAAAAAGTTTTTCCATTCATTTAATTCTACCCCACCTTAAAATAACACTAAAACTGTGCATGTATTCTAACAGTGTAAAAACAGGAAAATGGTAGTGACGTAAAAAAGGTCAAATGCATGACATCCAATCAAATTACCTCATCTTTTGCAGTCAAATTTGACTGCATCAACACAAGCAGCATGCATATGATAGGTTGCGTGCAGATTATGCTGCCTTAGCAGATCACGCTACATTACTGCCGACAATATACATTTGTAAAAGTGGGGTTTTAGTTTTTACTAGCATGAAGAACAAATATAGACACAAACTGTGCATATAGATCGATTTAAGACTCAAACTGCTGACTTGGATACAAAAACATACCCTCTTGTTTTTAATGTTGATTATGCAAGCAAGAATGCACTTTTCCCAAGTATCCACACGTTCAACAAACAAAATATATTAAGTGAAGTACTTTTATTGCCAGTATTGTTTGCTCTATTTTGCAACGGAAAAATAGTTCTAATGAAAGCCACAGCAGAACTGTTGTGAGTCACCAGACTGTAAAAAAATATTGTTGGTTTAACTTAAAGTAAGTAATCTGGTTGCCTTAAAATGTTGAGTTCATTGAAATAAAAATTTGAGTTAATACAAGGTAGTAAATGGGTTTAATAAATGGAAACTCAAAATATTATTGTATCCGAACCACATAATTTAAACCAAAAAATGTTGTGATAAATCACGAAAATAGCACAATTTGGCATGTTTCATTGCATTATAACAAATAAAACAATTACGAAATATACTTACAAAATCTTTTAATACTATTTGAATAAAGAGTGATGTAAATTCTCAAAAATGTTCATTGTATTAACTCAAATTTTTAATTTCAATGAACTCAAAATTTGAAGGCAACCAGGTAACTTACTTTTTAAATATTTTTTTACAGTGCAGTCAAGGCAGCGTTGTTTCGTTAGTGAACGAATCTGTGGGTTTGAATGAATCGCGAGATGAAATGAGCTTTTTTATAAATGTGCCTTAAAGAAAACTACTTGTGTGCTTCTTGAGACAAAACAATGGCACTGATATATTTTTAGATATCTCAGTGAAAGTTGCTTTCAGTTAAAACAGCTCAAACATGCATTTTAGTCTGGGATTAGGCTTAAGCCTTGTCTGTGAAACCGGGCACTAGTATTTTAAAATTTGATAAGAAGTTTTCAGAGGGCAGCTGTCTGTGTAGGCAGTAGATAAGGAAGGAATCACTACATGTACGCAGTTTGCAGATGCTTTTATTCAAAGTGACTTACATTACATACACGTATACATTCCCAGTGAATCAAACCTATGACTTTGGCAGTACTATTGCCATGCTCTACTGTTAGAGTCTAAGAATCTAATACACTGAACTGGTATATCTAGCATGGCTTATCTTTTTCTTTCGTAATAGAGCATGACCTGAATCTCACCATACATAAGCTTCACAACACTTCTGGGCCTGGTTTCACAGACAAGGCTTAGATTAAGCCAGGATTAGGCATTAGTTTAATTAGGACAAGTGGCTTTTATAAACATGTATTAAAAAAATTCTGGTGTGCATCTTGAGACAAAAAAGTAGCTTTCAGTTAAAACGGCTCAAACATGCATTTTAGTGTAGGACTAATCTTAAGCCTTGTCTGTGAAACCGGGGGCTTATTTGCTGGTCTCTTAGATGTCCTCAGAGCGTTTGAGCCCACAGTGCACCTGCAGCCACTATTGTTCTGTTGTAATGTGAAACGTGTCGTGCAGCTGTGCGTGGGGGCCGTGAAGGCACCATGGGCTCTAATTAACACACATTGGTTATTCGCTCTGCTGAAAAGACCTAAAATTATCACAAACATGTTTTGTGCTGTAGTGTAGTTGTGGAGTAGTATGTTAATTTTGGATAAGTGTGAATGGAAAGGATTTTGTTCCACTTTGATCTGTTTGGCTGTGTGCTTTTCATCTGCTTTGTATATTGATCAGTGAGCTGTGCATCTAGAACAAAGTTGGAACTGAATTGCATGACCACATTTATGATGATCTCTCTCTTTCTCGGTTACAGATGCTTTTGTCAACAGTCAGGAGTGGACGCTCAGTCGCGCAGTACCAGAGCTCAAAGTGGTGAGTCCAGTCACTGATGTTTTATGTTTGCCTTTTTTTTTAAATCGTAATAGAAGCTTTATTTGCATAATTTAATTGCCTACATTAGTGTAGCATGCTTATAACCTCTAAACAGCTTTGATCAGGTCGTACCCTCTTAAAATTGCCCGCCCGATATGCTGAATTCAGTGTTTCTTAAAGTAAGTATATATATATATCTGTAAAGACAATGTACACGTAAGTTCTGTCATTCCCTTCACAGTAGGGCTACACGATTGACAAAAATCATAATTGTCGATTATTCACTTGAAATTGTAATTGCGATTATTAATTACGATGATCACAATTTACATTGAATGATTTTTTTGAATAGCTTTATACCATAGTTTGAAGCCACTGCATGCCATATTTCATAAAAATAAAAAAAACTTTTTTTTTTTCTTTCTGAAAACTTTTATTGCTTTTCTATAGCATTAAGCCTCATGTCATCTATGCATTTGTTTGGTTTCTTTAAATAAATAAATAAAGTAAAATTTATGCATGGTACAATAATAGGGGCTTTCACACTGGGTAGTTCTAGGAAGTTAGTAATAGTAACTAACCTCCAGGGTGGTTTCCCGAACTAAATGTTCCCCTAGGGTCATTTTCCTGATTGCATTCGCACTGCCAGTAACTCTGAAGTTACAACCGAGGTATGCAGCAAAGCATTTGTGAAGCCACAACACGCACAACCTTGAGGCGGATGGGCTACAACAGCAGAAGACCCCACCGGGTACCACTCATCTCCACTACAAATAGGAAAAAGAGGCTACAATTTGCCCAAGCTCACCAAAATTGGACAGTTGAAGGCTGGAAAAATGTTGCCTGGTCTGATGAGTCTCGATTTCTGTTGAGACATTCAGATGGTAGAGTCAGAATTTGGCGTAAACAGAATGAGAACATGGATCCATCATGCCTTGTTACCACTGTGCAGGCTGCTGGTGGTGGTGTAATGGTGTGGGGGATGTTTTCTTGGCACACTTTAGGCCCCTTAGTGCCAATTGGGCATCGTTTAAATGCCACGGCCTACCTGAGCATTGTTTCTGACCATGTCCATCCCTTTATGACTACCATGTACCCATTCTCTGATGGCTACATCCAGCAGGATAATGCACCATGTCACAAAGCTCGAATCATTTCAAATTGGTTTCTTGAACATGACAATGAGTTCACTGTACTAAAATGGCCCCCACAGTCACCAGATCTCAACCCAATAGAGCATCTTTGGGATGTGGTGGAATGGGGGCTTCGTGCCCTGGATGTGCACCCCACAAATCTCCATCAACTGCAAGATGCTATCCTATCAATATGGGCCAACATTTCTAAAGAATGCTTTCAGCACCTTGTTGAATCAATGCCACGTAGAATTAAGGCAGTTCTGAAGGCGAAAGGGGGTCAAATACAGTATTAGTATGGTGTTCCTAATAATCCTTTAGTGTAGTGTCAATGCGCGCAGATCAGTAATATAGTTGAATATTTAGTGTCCCCAACTAAGCAAGCCAAAAGCCAAAGGCAAAAGAGGCGACGGTGGCAAGAGTTAGTTTGTGGAGTTAATATATAGATTCAAGATTCAAGAGTTTTATTTGTCACATACACAGTTATATACAGAATATACAACCGGCAGTGAAATGTAAACAGGTCCGCTCCATGGACAGTGCAAATTCACAGTTAAAAACACAAGGAAGAAATTATAATAGAAATAGGATATAAAAAAAGTACTATCTATATATATATATATATATACTATCTATATATATATATATATATATATATATATATATATATATATATATATATGTATATATATATATATATATATATATATATATATATATATATATATATATATATATATATATATATATATATATATATATATATATATATATATATATATATATATATATATATATATATATATATATATATATATATATATATATATATATATATATATATATATATATATATATATATATATATATATGTATGTGTATATATATATATATATATATATATATATATATGTATGTATATATATATATATATATATATATATATGTATATATATATATATATATATATATATATATATATATATATATATATATATATATATATATATATATATATATATATATATATATATATATATATATATATATATATATATATATATATATATATATATATATATATATATATATATATATATATATATATATATATATATATATATATATATATACATATATATATATATATATATATATATATATATATATATATATATATATATATATATATATATATATATATATATATATATATATATATATATATATATATATATATATATATATATATATATATATATATATATATATATATATATATATATATATATATATATATATATATATATATATATATATATATATATATATATATCTGTATAATTATAAATAATCAAGTCAAAATAGAAAAAAAGGTAACAAATAAGGATAAAGTGGAATAAAATAATTGAAGTAGACTTTGCAGTGAGTAAACTGTAGACTTATATAATATGTGGTTAACAAATGTATAAGAGTATAATGTGCAAACAGGTTTATGACAGGTTGTTACACAGTAACAACGAGAACAGAAAGTGCAGTGCAATGTCAGTGTATCGATGTTTATCCTGGCGTGAAGTCACGTGATGTTAAGTGACTGAGTTCAGGAGTCTGATGGCCTGGGGAAGAAGCTCCTCCTGAGTCTCTCAGTTTTGGCCATCAGGCTTGGAAGCGCTTACCAGATGGCAGCAGCGTGAAATGAGGGTTTGCAGGGTGATTAGAGTCCTTGATGATCTTGGTAGCTCTACCTTTGCAGCGTTTGGTGTAGACGTCCTGCAGAGACGGGAGAGCTGACCCTGAGATACGCTCGGATAAGCGCACTACTCTTTGCAAGAGTTAAAACACTTTCTATCGCCTTTAAATAGAAAGTTTTCAGGATAGCTGGTGAAACCCTGAATTTCCTCAGCTGGCGCAGGTGGTACAGTCTTTGCCTGGCTTTTTTCACCTGTGTCTGAATGCGAGCAGTCCAGGTCAGGTCCTCGGAGATGTTTACTCCCAGGTACTTGAAGCTGCTCACTCTCTCTACTGGTGACCCGCTGATCATGAGGGGGGAGTATGTCCGTTGCTGTCTCTTCCTGAAGTCCACAATCATTTCTTTGGTCTTGCCAACATTCAGAGAGAGACAGTTGTCCTGGCACCATGATGTTAGATGCTCCACCTCGTCCAAGTATGCCGTCATTGTTGTTGGAAATGAGGCCCAGGACAACAGTATCATCAGCAAATTTGATGATAGAGGTGGAGCTGTGTGTGGACAAACAGTCATGCGTGTAGAGAGAGTAGAGCAGGGGCTCAGGACACAGCCCTGTGGAGCTCCCACACTCAGGGTGATGGAGGTGGAGGTGGACTGGCCTATTCTCACCACCTGAGGCCTGCCAGTGAGGAAGTCCTCAATCCAGTGGCAGAGAGAAGGATTCAGGCCGAGATCCAGGAGTTTGGAGGTTAGCTTGGTGGGAACTATGGTGTTAAAGGCTGAGCTATAGTCAATAAATAGCAGTCTTACGTAGTTCCCACTTTTGCTGTCGATGTGAGTGAGGGAGGAGTGGAGGACATGAGAGATGGCATCTTCAGTCGATCTATTGGGACGATAGGCAAACTGAAGAGGGTCCAAAGTGCCAGGAATGAAGGCGCAAATGGTGTTTTTAATGAGTCTCTCAAAGACCTTCATGACTATAGACGTGAGAGCCACTGGACGATAGTCATTTAGGCAAGAGGGTTTACTGTTCTTAGGGACAGGGATGATGGTGGATTTTTTGAAGGAGGTGGGGACCACAGATGTAGCGAGGACTCATTAAAGATAGATGTAAACAACCCGGTGAGCTGATCAGCACAGGACCGCAGAACACGACCTGAAATACCATCCGGCCCGGCAGCTTTCCTAACGTCCACACGCTTGAGTGCTCTCCGAACTTCATCCTCCGAGACAGAGATCACGTGATTGTTGCTGCTCTGAGTAATTTCCTCTAACGCGCCACTTGGCGGAGTCGCGCGTGCGCGGTTACAGTCAAAGCGAGCATAGAAAGAGTTTAACTTCGCTCACGAGCAACGGATCAACGCTTGCCTCTGCAGAGGATTTAGATCCAAAGGAGCAGATGGACCTCAGACCTTGCCACATGCGCGAGTCGTTGAGTTGGAAATGAGACTCCACTCGGTCTTTATAACGGAGTTTTGCGGCTTTAACTGCTCGTCTGAGAGCATAGCAGGGCGATCTGTATTCATTCATATTCCCTGAATGGAGACCGGCGTTGTAAGCAGCAGTGCGTGCGTTCACTGCCGCGCTGGATTGAATTGTCCACCCACGGTTTCTGATTTGAGAAGGACGTTATTGTTATTGTTTGCGTGGCTTGCTCTGTAAGCGTGTTGATGAAGCAAAGCACCACGTCTGTGAACTCGCTTACGCCAGCTGAACTCGCTCGAACATGTCCCAATCCACATCGCCCAGAGCTGCCTGTAGCGCGGTCTCTGAGTGGGGTGACCAACGCTTAACTTCCCGCCACCGGGGTTCCTGGAGGAGCTTTTGTTTGTATTCGGGAGTGAGGAAAATGGCGGCATGATCCGATTTGCCAAACGCTGGAAGTGACCGCGCTTTATAGGCGTTCTTAAACGGAGAGTAGCAGTGATCCAGTGTGTTTGCTCCTCGTGTGGGGCAGGAGACGTGCTGATGAAAGTTTGGCAGGACTTTCTTTAGGTTTGCTTTGTTAAAATCGCCCGCGACAATGAATGCCGCGTCGGGATGTTGGTTTATGATGCCGCTGGCAACATCATGAAGGCCAGATAAAGCCAGCGCTGTGTCTGCCTGCGGTGGGATGTAAACGGCGGTCGCGACAACCGCAGAAAACTCCCTAGGCAGATAGAATATAGGCTGTGTACATGGCTTTTTAAAAATGGCGTGGGCTACCATGCTGGTGATTTGCTGGCATTCGACCAGTCAACATAACATGCTCTAAACACACCTCTTAGTTCACACTTGTAGTTCAGTTCGTTTGGTCCAGACCAAAAAACAAAACATATAGTCCTGGTCCGCTTAGCGTTCACACCTAAGGCATAGGGAACCTGATTGGTTGGCTTTTATGGCGTATATTTTCAACGGAGCTTGCTTACCGAACATTCAAAACAATGCTGTGTGCTGGATTAAACGCAATCATTTTATGCGTGTACATATGGTTTTATTTTTACCAGCTGAGAACTCACAAAGAGCTCATAAAATGTTCAAAACAGCACCAGGATTTCCTCCGTTGTATGCAGAAACAAAGATCTGCTGCAAAGAGACACTTTACCTCCTCAATGCTCCACGTTTGCCCTCTACTCATTTTGGATACACCGATCTTGTAGCGTCGCATCTTGTGACATCACGTCCTATTTTAGGTTCGTTTACATGTCTTTGGTCCGTGTTGTGTTCATATATCAGTCGAACCGCACCAGAGTTCGTTTGGAAGCAGATCTGTTAGTTCTAATAAGCCTCATACCCTGAGACTTTTTTTTAGATGCTCCGTACCCGCAAAGGTTATAAAACCATGTGTTTACAATCATCTGGTATTATGATTATTAGGACTTGCTTCAGGTATAAGCTGAGACAGTTTATTTACAAACCAAACTATCACGTAAGGGAACCCTAATAATACTGTGTGTTTGCATTTGCAGGGCATTGTGGGTAACTTGGCCAGTGGGAAGTCTGCATTGGTGCACCGGTATCTGACGGGGACGTATGTGCAGGAAGAAAGCCCTGAAGGTAGGTGTTGTACTATCAAATGGTGTTCTTTTTTTTACTCTTATATTTAAAAATATTTATATTATTAACATTACTCCCTTTGATACTTTTGAAAGACTGTGTACAATGGCGTACATGCCTTTCTGTTCTTAAAGCTATGTATAAATACTGTTAATATTCCTCTTTTCAGTACTACCGAGGCATAGGCTAGACAAACTTCTTATTTCTACTTTCAGCTTTCTCCTTCTCTTATTCTCTCTCTCTCTCTCCGCACACCTGCTGTTAGTACGGTACAGTTGTGCCGGAGGACTCTGCCATACTCCCCATGTATAATTGAGAACATTCAAGGCACGCCGCCAGACCACCACAATATGCTCTCTTCCCCAAGCGAGGATCTACTTTCAAAAGCTCCCCATGTCAATATTTTATGTCCTTTATGACTGTTATGTAGTCATGTTAAACTGGCCTTTCAAATGGCTGCCTCATGGAGCAGGGTTTGTAAAGTTTAGGCATTCATTTAAAAATTGTCTTTTCTTTAAAGATTGAAATTAGTTTAAGCCGCATTTAGTACAATTGGGTTTAACTGCAGTAATCTGAATGCTGGAGGGTCTCGTAGAGAGCATGAGGTCACAGGAGAGCTAGTTTAGCGGACCCGACGGACACTAATCATGTCTCGTCCTCTCCTTTGCACTTTACCATATAAAATTCAAGCCACTGCATACCAGCGGTCAACCAGGAAATCGCCCTGCAAGAAAAAAACCCTCAGAAATGTCAATTGCCTGTTTGCAGCAGTGGATTATAGCACAGAGTGCCAAAGGAAACTTAGCGCGACATCAGAGACCGTTGAAGTGTGTGCCTTGCTAAGCTTAAGCGACACGGTTAAATCTTTCACGTTTGAGGCCAGCACGTCATCGGATGTTAGAAGTGCCGCTAAACTCAGATTTGCAGTGACATTATGTCACATTTCCGCAACAGAAAGCTGTGATTTGAATGTCCAAATTTACATTCCAGTAAAACTACCATGCCCCTAAAATGTTTTCCTACTCTTCTTTTTTTGAAGTTTCACTATTCTGGGTTTAAAAATAGTGTTTCCTAGCTTTGGTAGAGTAACCCCAACCTCAAAACCACTAAGTAGAGCTGGAGCAGATTTTTACAGAGCACTCTGCAAAGAAAGCAGGCGGCCGCATGGGTTTTACTCTGTCCCTCCCTTCTATCACACATACTACATGAATAGACACATTCTCAGAGCTCATTAAGAGATATTATCACAAGGCCAGTTGTGTGACTCTGTGTGTATGTTTATGCAAGAAGAAAGAAAAATCCCTACAGGCTTTGTGGTCTCGACACAGACCCAGCCTTTACCATTTCAGAACCCAGCAGACCACCACATATGGGTAAATAAGTCAGTTTTGCTTATGCCGCCACAATCATGTTTGATTTAGAAATACAGCTCTGCTTGGATCAGCAGTTTGGTGCAATTGTGCAGACCAGTCCCTCTGGCATGAACCAAAAAAAAAAAAAAAAACACTTTTATCAGTGTAAAATATCAAATTTAGACTTTGAATCTTTTCCAAGTAGGCTTTTACCCTGCAAACCATAAAATCTAGATAAACTGGCTCACCATCCTGACCCATTTCTACTCTGCATGTTTTATCTTTTTGTTAAATAGGTCAGTGGCAAATAAAAATATTAAAAAAATCTAGCTTAAAACACGTGTGCCAAGTTCTTAGAAACTCGCGGCATATAAATTCAATTAACTAAAAATGCCATGTGGCGTACCCATCAAGTAAAAAGTAATATTTTTCTTACACCTTGAAATGTGTGTCAGTGTACACATTTTGTATACCATTGTTTTCACAATAATGAAAGTATTTTTACAAATATCTTAAATGATCGATTCATAAATATCAAATTTTCACACACATTCACAAATAACTTTTTTTAGTGGAGGCAGACCATGTGACATTTTAAAAACTTGTTATAAAAAGGTCAACTTATGTAATATTTAGACTTCTTGACCTTGTCCTCTCAATTATATCATTCCCTGTTTTGTTTTTTCCCCTGCATGCTTCTGCATGTCGGCTGCACCACATGACTTTGATTTGGCACACAAAAGTTTTTTTTCTATTGTTAATATTTTAACAAAACTGCTTCCCTGATTATTTCTCTAAGAAATAATAATAAAACATTTTGCCAAACTACTAATGTTTTTTTTATTCAAGAATCATAATTTTTTCTTTATTATGATATCAGGACAGATGCATCATCCTGAAACTTAGGCTACGTTCACACTGTCAGACCATATTCGATTTTTGTGCATATCCGATTGAAATCCGAAGTGTGAACCACCAAAAATCACATGAAATGTGATTCCGAGCTACATTCATATGTGACCCTGGACCACAGAACCAGTCATAACTCACACAGGTATATTTGTGGCAATAGCCAACAATACATTGTATTGGCCAAAATTATAGATTTTTCTTTTATGCCAAAAATCATTAGGATATTAAGTACAGATCATGTTCCATGAAGATATTTAGTAAATTTCCTAATGTAAATATTTCACAAAATTATTATTAGTCGTAACATGCGTTGCTAAGGACTTCATTTGGACAACTTTAAAGGCCAGACAAGCTTTCAGATGATGTATAAAGCTCAGTTTCAAAAAAATGACCCTTATGACGTTTTGTGGTCCAGGGTCATATGTGTGGTTTGAAATTTCTGGAAAATCCGTTTCAGTCTGACTGCTCTGATCGGATTTTGTGCGGTTTTTATGTGGTTTTGTTCGGATTTTTCGGACAAAAACATAAACGTCAGACGTTATAGGAAACATGCTGAAAGTTGCTGCAGAAACAAGGTTGTGTTGTTGCAAAGTGCCAGACGAAAGGAAAATGACAAAATAAAATATATATGTGAATAAAGCTACTCATACAAGCCTACTACGTTTCTCCTAACGCAGTAGTCCAGCATGGTGGCTACACAATGTCATGTTGTAAATAAGACAACATCTGTATTGCAGACTGCTGTTGTTGTTTTTGGTGTATACCTACCAACGCAACGTCATTGCCATAGAAACCAATGCAGATATTCTGGAAAACGAAAGAGCGGCATGTGTCACGCACATATCGGATCTAAACAGTTGCGATACACAATGTGGACAGTCACTAATTTTAGACACACAAATAATTGGATTTGGACTGACAGTAGCTGCGTTTACATGGACCCTAATTCGATCGTAACCGGAGTAGTAGCACAATCGGAACAAAAAAAGACACGTGTAACCACGTCAATCGGAATGAATTGGCCTGATCTGATTAAAATTGCATTCGGATTGTAAGGGGTGGTTTATTCCTTTTGTAATCCGATCGAGAGGATATGGAAACACTTTACTGGATTGAAAACCAAAACTGGAGAGTACTGCACGTGCAATGATGTAGAAATAGCGCAACGACGTATGACGCGCAGAATGAGCTGTTCTTCCTGTTGAATAAAATGTCATAAATGAGTGTCCTGTCATTCTGAAATTCTCTTTCCACTCATCGTCAGTGACGTGGAGAAGCAGTTGGCGAAGCTGTGATGTGGAGCAGGAAAACGTCCCACCAGTCCTTGTTTCGGACTTTTATCCTCAGATGCCTTGTTTTGGGCACGGGAATGGGAGTTTCATAAATATAAGCAGCCTAATTAGACGTCGTTGCCTAAGACCAGAAATAGAAAAATATTAAGTCTACTTTTTAAAACAAAGAAAAGGAGGATGGTTAGTCTGCAATAGCAGCGGGAAACTCTTTATATTCGTGCAGTGTGCGCATGTCAAAAGATTAAATCAGATTAGCTTGTGACATATAAACATCAATCCAATCACTTTATTTAGCGTTCATGTAAACACTAAGGATCCATCAATCGGAAGGAATTCATTCAGATTGAAGCCAGAAGTTTCCATGTAAATTTAGCTAGTGTGAACGTAACCTTAGTTGGATTTCATGCCCCCCCCCCAAAAAAAAAGAATTAATTAATTTGATTTCAGAAATTAAAAATGTGCTCACCATAGAAGCATTGCATTGAAATGTATTTTTGAATGAACTAATAAAATGTGAGCTGCATCATTGACCTCCATGCTCAGCTGGCCTGCATTACATGAGCGTGTGAGATAGTATGTGCCCTTTTCAGCTGTATTGACCTGACCGTGTCCTCAGGACAGACGTGTTTGATCTGTTTCGATGCACACATACTTATGACCCACAGGCACAGAAGCCCCTTGACATTAGATAAGATTGTGATGAATGAATGAAAGTTATAGTCTGTCTGTCTCTCTCTCTCTCTCTCTCTCTCTCTCTCTCTCTCTCTCTCTCTCTCTCACACTCACACATTCTCTCTTTGTCCTGCTGTGTTTAATTTCTTAACTGTGACTGCATGTTTAGCTTGGCTGCTTTTTGATTTGAGTTTTGTTTATTCTCTCTTTCCTTGGCCTCTTCTTTAACTAGCTGACGTGGATGCAGGTAACTATTTGCTCTCTTTTTCAATGTCACTGATATTTTCTTCTTGGGGAATGTCTTTTGTAGTGCAAGAGAGTTGAACAGGTGGACTCTCCCCTCTGTGGCTTGTGTATTCTTCCATTTAGATGCATTTTTTTTTTCTGCTCACAAACAATGTGCATCAAAGTTAAAGTCTTGAAGTTAGTGAAGTATCCACATACCCCCTCTTTATTCATCACAAAGCTTTAAGCAGATCAAGCCACAGAACAGGAGGTTCCACTCCACTCCTCTCTTGATGCCACTGTAGTTTTGCCATCTTCCATTTCATTCATTTCCTTAATGAACCACCAATGACACCACTGCACTGAGCGTTTCAGGTCACTGTCCATCAAGACGGATGTCAAATTGTTGTTGCACGGTGCGTTCTATCAGAAACTGTTCTTTTCACACGAGTTTGGTCGAGATGAGCTATACTCCAGTGCAGTCAGAGACATGAAACTCAAGCACTTTTTTTTTTTTACTCGACTCCAGGAGAAACAACCCAGAGTGTAATTAACCGATGGGTGTGTATCTTTCACTCACTCTGCACTTCTCTCTCAGTCTATATTTTCAACACCTATATAAATAACTGGGTCCAGACTATATGCTGAGTATTAGCTGTCCTGACGCAGGTCCTCTTCCTCTTCCTTTATAGCACAAACAGTCAAATCGTGTCATTGCGGAAAAACTTGCCATCCCCTCCAGCCTTACCGCCGTACCCGAACAGTCTCACCCACTCTTCTTTTTCAACCTGGCAACTTTTGCAAAGCACATGAACTTTGGCTTTCATATTATAGCCTACGTTTGGTTCAGTAGAGAAGGAGAGTTTGAACACTTCATCCAGACAAAGGGAAATTGGGAACGGAGGCTAGAACTGTAATTTGAATATATGTTCCCTTTAGTGTAATAACTGTTATCTTTTTTAGAGATAATGATTTTTTTTTGCAGCTGTCTGATTACTGATATTCAGAACTGATATTTTATAATAATTTCAATTAACTTTTTATTTTTCGTACAGTTACTAAATAATAGGTTTTCAAACGTTAAATGAAGAATTCCCAAATACGATCCCATTGACAAGGACCACTACTACTAAAAACAACAACAACAACAACAAAAAACACTCATTTATAGTTTTATGGGGAAAAATAGTGTGATTTATTATGAAGACAAGATGTTGTTTCAAAATAAGTCATTTGCCTTGATACATTGAAGCCAAAATAAATTGGTTAGTTCTAGTGCTGTCAAATGCATTTTAATAATTATTTAAAATATTTCTTATATATGAACTAACTAGTGCTGTCAAATCGATCAATCACGATTAATCACATCCAAAAGAAAAGTTTCTTTACATAATATGTGTGTGTATTGTGTATAATTATGTATATATAAATACACACACATGCATGTATGTATTTAAGATAAATGTATTTATTATTTATATTTATAAAATATTTATATTTATATATAATATAAATTATATAAACATATATAGAGTATATACATACAAATATTTCTTAGATATGTGAATGAGTGTATATTTATATATGCATACTTATACACAGTACACACACATTATGTAAACACAAAGTTTCATTTGGATGCGATCAATCATGATTAATCGATTTGACAGCACTAGTTAGCTCAAATATAAGAAATATTTTAAATAATTAAAAATGTATTTGTATAATGCTTTTCACAATATTGCGATATTAAATATTGATGATATTGTCAGTATTTAGACTTTTTTTTCTTCTGAAATTCTGAAACCCCACTGTAGCCCATTGTGACCTCCAGATTGAAACCCCTGAGCTAAATAATCCTTATCTTAGAACAGTGTTTCTCAAAGAGTTTAAAGAAGGCTTAAAGGAGGGCGTGACCAAAAAAGTTTGAGAACCACTGGCTTAAAACAATAAAAATATAACATTTCTGTAACACGCATTAGTTGAGCATAAATTGCTATCATCTAAAAAAAAAAATCACAATTTAACTTTTAAATTAGTTATTTTACTTGAGAACAAATCTCTCTGTGTATGATTGATCGTCTTTGCTGGTTATCATGGGGATACATAGTTGGAGGTCAGAGGTGAAGGGTGAAAGTTTGTCTGAGTGGCCATATCTCTAGATGACCATGGAATGTCCTTTCAGGCTATGAAAGTGAGAGTGAGGCTCTCTCAGGTCTTCGGTGCACAAGCTGATTAGCCGTGTAGAGCTCCGATAAGGTTAAGACCCTCTAACATCTCCTGGAATCCCCTCTGATCCTCTTATGCTGCAGCAAACCAACCAACAGTCACCCTGCCCTCTTCCCCTGAGAGAAGGATCGAGAGAAGTCTTTGTCACACTCTGTGTCCTCTGATCTCTGACCGCCGCTATCTCACCTCAGATGGGACACAGGTCATAAGATTACTCAAGACGTTTTGACCTTTACCACTCCTGTATTGTCAGACTGGATGTTTGAAAAACAAATGGTTTTAGTTGACACTTGATTACTCCTTGGGTTCGAATATTTTTCTCAAGCATTATTTGTCTTTGTCTGGGAAAAAGGTTCAGAAACAGAGCACTCACATAGCATAGATAAAATGCATTTTATGTAGCTGCATGAATAACACATATTTAGAAAAGGGGGTTCCAAATGCAAAAAAAAAAAAAAACTGGCTGAACACTGTGGGCAGAATATTTATGCATTTCAGGAACAATTTTATGCATAATATATTGTGAGAAATACTCATGTTAATAAGGTTCTCAGTCTTTTTTGAATTGGCCGTCTCCATTGTCCAACACAATATTCACAGGCTCCTCATTAAGATACAGTGTTATATTTCCTTGGGTGCATTCTGCTGAAATGACCACAAAGCTGCTTTTTCAAACCTAACAGAAACTGGGATTGTCAACATATTTCATTAATCCAACCACAATTATTCTTCTGAGGGGTAAATTAACCACAGCTACAGTTGTTAAGAGGAAAATATTAATAATAAAAAGAAATTAGATTCATTTAAAATACCTTTATTTGAATTGAATTGAATGGATGTCTGAATGCAATTCTGGGATTGAATCAATACACTAACTTGTGAATAATAGGGATGGAATTATAAAGAATTAATAATTCCAGTTCCTGAATGGTTCCGTGAATGATTTTGATATTGTTAAGGAAAAGATATTTGGCAAAAAAAATAAATAAAGCAATTCCGTTGCTAAATTGAAATGATTTCTCTAAGAATTTCTATTTAAAGCAATCTCAGCAACATTTCAGTCTTTTTAGAGGTGGCATAAATGCAATCCAGTAATGGGCTTTAACTATATAATAAATATCAGTACTAAACAAACAAAAATGTGGTAACATTCTATTCATTGGTTTATTTTTATGAAACACTAATGTCTAATACTAATGTCAAAATTCATAAATTGTGTCTAGAACTACACATTGGCCATTTCCCAAAATGTGTTCTTGCATCCTTGTGTTCTCATCCGTCATTATCAACCATCAAAGTCTGGTTTCGATACTCAAGAATGCAAGTACAGAGAAGGCAGGAAAGTAACCGGATGTGTTCTTGATATCGAGGATGCAACGAGTGCAGACTTGAGAGAATCAAACTGTTAAAAATCCCAGAAGTTATTGCGGGTGGACGACGTAAGCTTTAAACTACTTTTGTTCTCACTCAAGAGATTCCCACTGAAAGCTCGCAAATACATGACAGCTCGTGAAAGCAGACGTTTGTCTTTTTGTGTATCAGTGTGTAGATTAATTAATCGAATTTCTTTTTATTATTAATATTTTTCTCTTAACAACTGTAGTTGTGGTTGTAAGCTTTCCTGTAGCTCAAACAATAAGAGCGTGGCGCTAGCAACGCCAAGGTCATGGGTTCGATTCCCAGGGAGAGCAAGAACTGACAAAATGTAAAAATGTGTACCTTGAATGCAATGTAGGTCGCTTTGAATAAAAGCATCTGCCAAATGCATAAATGTAAATGTAATGTTTGCATAATTTTAACAAGGTTATAAATACTTGGAGTACAACTACAGTACTTTTTAATTGCCGTATTTGCAAGATTTTTAAGGTTAGCATTAACATTAAATATACACACATACAAAAATACTCATGTAAAACAAAAATATATCAAATAATAATTAAGTATTTGAATAGATTATGACATCTGTGATGTTATGTTTTTATTTGTGCGTTGGATGGTGCTGTCCTACTGCCTGTTGTGTCCTGAACGGTCAGTTGAGCAACAATCTCACAAAGATGCAATCTGTGTCCTCGTGTCCTTCAGAGTTCGTTCTTTCAAGGTAGCCTGGCAAGACCGGTCTCCGCATGAATGCAAGTCCGTTCTTTGCATTCTTAGAATTGAGAAACAGCCATTTGTCATATGAACAACCAGTCAGTAAGTACACTGTGAGCGTGAAGTGCAGCATGACACAGTATGTTCTATGCTGTGTGATTTCGATTCACTAAGAACCAGCTCTTTGGGAAGAAAAAAAGGAGATTCTGTATGAATGCATACAAATGAAATCTTATACAGGAATACCAAAACTTGAAATTCTTTGCTGTTAACATTTTCACAAGAAGAATGGAATTATAATGGAGGGAAATTGAAAAGCAGTTGTGTAGCCATGCAGTTGTGGCTTGAGCCCTAAAACAAATCTTGCACCAAATAACATTTTTGCTTTAATAAATTGTTGCAGTACTCATTTTTCAGTACTCAGTACCATGTTCTGAACTCTGATTTGTAGAACAAATTATTTACCCAATAAAATTAGAAAATAACAAGATGAACACCTACCCTTCTCTGTTTCCATGTCAGTCCACCAATCATCTCATTTTAGAAGTAGTGAATGTATTGGCATCATCAGGCTCTTTAAATTGATTGGCTGCTTTTGTTGGACAGGAGGGCGTTTTAAAAAGGAGATCGTTGTGGATGGACAAAGTTACCTCCTCCTAATCAGGGATGAAGGGGGACCTCCGGAGGCTCAGGTAGGAAGTACAGCTACAAATACAAAACGTTCCCTTACAGAGGAGGTTCTGATTCACAATGTTGTGCCCAAGTCTGAACTCTGGATGGCGTAGCTAAAGCAATCTATTAGTTTTGTTTTACAGAGCCGCTGAGTGGAAACCATGATGTAAAAGTTTACATGAGGTCGATAACGTTTATTTAGACCAACTGATTTTCTGTTAGTCATAAATTGCAAACAGGAAGTCTCAAATGGCCGCTTTCTCATGGTCTGTGAAATATGAATTTTATGGTGCGTCTCAAACCACTTCCTAGTTCAGTAAGTGCACTGCCTAGGGAGTCAGTCATTTTCTAGGGCTGTCCGAATGGTTCTAGTAGACTTTTAACCATATAAATCCTGTGAGCATTGGATGCTTCATGTATTGACTTATCGGAAATGTTGTCATAGCTCAAGTCTCTCAAAAGTAAAAGGTAAGACATTTTTTTAATCTCTTAAGGAAAAATTAATCATGCAAAAAAAAAAAAAAAAAAAAAAAAGCCATAAATTATTAAAGTTCATTTATTTTTTTTTAACTGTGGTGCGAATAATCATATTGTAGTAATTTTGTGCTCATTTATTTTGTCTTATTTTAGTTTTTATTTGTTTTATTATAGTTTTATTAATATTTTGAATTAGCTTTTATTTTTATATTATTCATGTTTTAGTCATTCTGTTATGTGCTTTTGTCATTTTATTTTTTATTTTTTTATTGCTATTTAGGTTTAATTTATTTTAAGTTAGTTTTACTATTTATATATTTCCAGTTAATAGTTGTAATGCTTCAAGTTAAACTTATTTAAGTTTATTATTGCCAAGGCAACATTTCTAACTTTTGTTTTTCTTCTTTATTTTGCATAATGGCATTGTTGATGATTGATAATTACCCCTCTATTTTAATGTATGACTGTTTAATCGTATCACAGAGTCATCAGTGTGGTTCAAACCTACGATACTATGATGAAATATAAGTGCAGCCTATTTTTGGAAGAAAAGAAAATGCATGTTTTTTGAAGAATATTTTTCGCTCACTATCTAAATTCTTCCCACTCTCTCAATCATTCCTTCTCAGTTTGCATTGTGGGTGGATGCGGTGATATTTGTGTTCAGTCTGGAAGATGAGATCAGCTTTCAGACGGTCTACCACTATTATAGTCGCATGGCCAACTACCGCAACACAGCAGAGGTGCCCCTGGTGCTTGTGGGAACTCAGGGTAAGTGTAGGCACACACTGGGAGAGAAAAAAAACAACTCACACTCAAATTCCAAGGCCATATTCTTTAGTGGTTTGGCTACAAATTTAAAGAACACAGTTTGACTAGACAGAATTTCTTAAAATATTTCAGGGGTTGTTGATCAGTTTTTAATTATTATTAAGATTATCACAAACACCATTACACCAAACACCGAGATGCATTAAGGTATGACTGTGTGGATCTTTTTATATATACACTACCATTCAAAAGTTTGGGGTTGAATTTTTTTTTGTTTGTTTTTGAAAGTCTCTGATGCTCACCAAGACTGCATGTATTTAATCAAAAATACAGCAAAAACAGTAATTAGGGTTTCCGCGGGTCTTAAGAAGGTCTACAATTAAAATTGGGGCAGAAAGTCTTAAATTCAATATCATGGCATTAAATTAGGGCCCTATGATTTCCGCGATGTGGAAAACAGGTATGGAATCGCAGAATCCATACATGAAAATGGATAGTGTATAATGCAGATGAGTAATTTGTCAACTTTTGGATGAAAAGATCAAAAGTAGGTCAGGGCTCGACATTACCGCTACTCACCAAAATGCAAGAATGATTTTGCATTAATTTCATGTATGTGGCGATTGATAGTGGATGATAATAAATATAATGTATTAAGTACTGACGGTAACAAGGTTTCGCTGTTGACGAGGCTCAATGTCGAGGCCTATGAAAATGAAAATTGTCATCATTTACTCAACTTCATGCGGGTAAATAGTTCACCCAAAAATGGAAAACACAGAATTGAGACAACAATAGGAGACCAACAATGTATTTTTTTGTTAAACTTTTAATAAATTGCTATTAAATTGTATGTTTCATGATTTCAATTAATTAGACATGCTTTTTGACTACTAAAATCTAATTGAACCATTAAAAAAATATATTAAATTAAATTAAATTGCATGCACAAAAAAAAAAAAAAAAAGGTTTCCAGTACAAATATCTAAACATCCTTAAATCAAGATTAGTTTAATTGACATGCAAAATGAAGAAATTTAGTCTTGTTTTCTGAGAAATTTAACTAAATTAATTAAGTTTATGCTTAAATCAAGAATATGTAAATGGTTATGAAAATTACTTTTTACTTGAATTAAGTTGATTTTTCTGAACCCATTGCCAGATATTTGTTCTTGTTTTAAGCATATTCTTATCTTATATCATTTTGCTTCTTAAGAAAGAATCTTTTAGATATTTGCACTGGAAAACCAGACCAAACTACTGAAAAAGAACATCACTTTTTTTTGTTTTTGTAGTGTGATCAGAAGGTTCTTTAAAAGTTATTTCCGTATTCTAGTGTTTAGGAGTAGAGATATTCAAACTTTAATACATTTTTTTTTTTTTGTATAATTAATTAAAAAGTAATAGAGATCTGTTGGAAATTGTATTTTCAAACTTTGAAATGTTGCTAATATAACATTGTGTGCTTAGACATTTACATTTAGAGAACATATTGACGTGTCCTTCAATTTATTCCTTCAATTTTCTTTAATAGGTCTTAAAACGGTCTTAAATTTACCTTCATAAAACCTGCAGAAACCCTTTACAATTTAAAATAAAGTTTTTCTATTTTAAGATATTTTAAAACAGTATAGTATCCTGTGATGTAGGGATGTGCCCGTTGCCGAATTTAGAAAGTATATAACGTATTCTACAGAGGCCCTAACGGGACATGGTGACGGAAAAAATATGAGATTGGAGGGGATAGATATAGATATAGATAGATATATATCTCAATGATTTTGCATTCTCTCACAATTATATAGTTGGGTAATTGTATTGCACATAATTTGCGGGCATCAGGGAGCCAATAGCAATATGCATGGAATTGAAATTGCTTTTAAATGCGCGCTCACTTCTTACTTTCACTTTAGAATTAGTGATATTGCGTACTCTGTGTATAGGGAACAGCGGTACTGACCACACATGATATTTGTCAATCCTCAGACATCGTCCTGTCAGTCATCTGTCTATACTATCTTTATGTGACGAGTGAAATCTGATGTACTGTAACGCAACCAACTGCTGAAGTAAGCCTAACCCTGTCCCTTTAGAGACTCGGTAGAATGCGTTATTCATTTTCCGTGCCTTTCCGAATTCGGCCTTAGGATAGCACATCTGAATTTTCAGCATCATTACTCCAGTCTTCAGTGTCACATGATCCTTCAGAAAACAATCCGAAAATATGCTGCTTTGCAGCTCACGAAACATTTCTTATTATTAATGATGCAAACATTTCTACTGCTTAATGGAACAAAACTATTTAAAAAATGTTCAGGGTTCTAAATGGCATTTATAAAAATAGAAATATCTGTAACATTATAAAAATGTTTTTACTGCCACTTTTGATCAATTGCTGAATGGAAATATAAATTTCCCAACGTTTTAAAGTCTTACTGACCCCAAACTTTTGAACACAAATATATATTTTTAAGAGATTAAGTAACATGATAAAAACAAGACCCTTCACACTACTTGTGTTTTCAGTAAATGAACACCAGGGGGTGCCACACTATAATCAATGGAAAATTAGAGCTACAGCTCATATACTTGTTCTCTTATTTCCCTTTTTCTTAATTACATGATAAAATGAATTACAAGATTGTCCACAAGATATTTTGATGCATTTGCAGCACCTCACATTTGATGTAAGGATTTTCTCAAAACATGAATTATTTTCACCAATTTTAGTTTAAATTTGTTTTTCTCATCTTATTTATTCACAGATGCAATCAGTGCAGCTAACCCTCGTGTCATCGACGACACGCGTGCCCGCAAACTGTCCAACGACCTGAAGAGGTGCACGTATTATGAGACCTGTGCTACCTACGGCCTCAATGTGGAGCGCGTCTTCCAGGACGGTGAGTCTCTTCATACGGTCTTAAATAGGTTAACATGTAAGCTTTAGGTTTTTGCTGTAAATGAAGTGTTTGAATTTACTGCCACAGTTAACAGTCAAATGAGTGTTTAAACGCCTAAACCAACACAAGGTCATCATCAATGGTGGTTTAAAGTTGAAATTATATGTCACCTCTGCTAGGTCAGATTCATTGCAGCACCAGTTGTAACAGTGCATGCTTGGATAACCGTTACTTTCACATTATGTCGGTTACAGCATAAGAAAATGGAGGCAGAAAGTGCAAGGTGACTTTGCTTTTGAAAAGCTGGCTCAATCTGGTTTAATCGGCTCTTAATTACAAGCTAAATGGCCCATCTCGTCTTGCGTGGCTCTGTGTGGTATAGAGATAGCAGTGTTGTTCTGTGCGCTGAAGTTTGCTCGGGCACTTTGAGAAAACCACGATTTAAGTGGTTCAGTAAACATTTTGGAAGTTGTGTTGTTTACTTGCTCAGTAAACTGTTCAGTGAGATCAGTGAGGATGAAGTTGTCAGTAGGCTTTGAGACCTGTGCTCCACTAGGGGGCGCAAGATGTTAAGAAATGAGGCTCATTTCAGAAGATTTTTCTTTTCTTTGACAAGCCAGTGGATGTGCTTATGGTTTTTCCCTGTTGGAAAATTGGAATTCTGTTTATAGTCTGTTTTGACAGCCTTGATGTGCCATTTATACTACATTTATTATCATGCTGGGAATTTTAACTTGACATTTATGTATGCTCCTGGCAAGTGTTTTGTTACTAAAATAGCTTTAAAGTGTTTTTGAGTGCATATTATGACAACTGCTAGTACCATAAAGTTATAATGCAAATATAAAGTTGAAAAAGAAAATGTGAGTTTAAAATCCACTTAAACTCTAAGAAATTCACGAGTAATCCCATTCAAGTACAATCCACTACATCCAACTAAACTAAAGTATTGCTTTTGTAACAACTTCACCACATTAAACAGTACATTTAAAGAAATTCAGTGTTCTCCATGGCTTTTAAGTTTGGGGTCATTTTTTATTGAGCAAGTACACATTAAAGTGACAGTAAAGACTTTGACATTGTTACTGTTTCAAATGAATGATTTTTTTAAAAACTTCCTATTCATGTCATGTGACACTGAAGACTGGTCGTGATTATGCTGAAAATTCAGCTTTGCCATCAAAGTAATAAATTACATTTTAAAATATATTGAAATAGAAAACAGTTATTTTAAATTTGTAATAATATTTCACAGTATTACTGATTTTACTGTATTTTTAATCAAATGTAACCTTGGTGAGCATAAAAGATGTCTTTCAAAAACATGAAAAAAATCGTACCACCTTTTGAGATCTGTGTAGATCTATTTGACCCAAATCAGCACGTCGCTAATAACAGGTCAAGTAAATACAATTTTTGATATATTAGGAATAAAAAGTATAAAGTCACATTCTTTCCTATGTGGGTTTGGGAAAACAAAATACAGTGACTACTGGAGCCACGGTGCAGAACTATACAGGTAGCAGTAAATACAAACATTTTAAGGGTGTGTTCATACTTGTCGTTTGCATCTCTTGGTTCGTTTGATCCAGACTGCAGTGAGTCTAGCTCCACCCTTTAGGTACTCCAACGGAAGGGTCCCAAAAAAGTGGCAAGGTACGGTTCAATATTTTGGTACCATTAACAACTTCTGACAATCGAAACAGAAATAATTGCGTTCTGTACCGTACCGTACCGCTCGGTGGAGACGAGCCATAATATGTGACCCGTACAAAAATGAGTTGATTAAGCCCTCGTCTAGCGATCCCAATGCTCCAAATAGCATTTAAACATTTAAAATAATCTTTAATTGTGCGTTTTCTGAGAGGAGTACCTTTCCTTTATCCACGAAAGATGCAGTTTTTCTCTGCGCGCTTCTCCTCAGCGCAAGTTTGTTTTAAAGGTTTACAGTGCAGCATTCCAATAGCGAATTCTCGAAATGTGATTTTCCAACCGATGCAGATGTAAACTAAATAATCTTACGCGTGACCATGATACACACATTATACACTGTATCTTGGCGAGTGTTCACACAAACATTATCTGTTGTGTCTTAAATGAATGGTTAACTGTTGGGGAAAACGTCTAATGTGTTACTTTATCCTTGCGGTACAGTGGGTCTGAATCTAAGTAGTTACTGTAATTTAATTACTTTCCCTTGAAAAAGTAAAGTAAGGGATTACTCTTATTTTTTCTGTAATTTAATTATAGTTACTTATGATGTAATTCAACTAAATACTGTATATAGACTGTAGAACAATTATATATAATACAATAATGGAATTAACGTCAACATTTAACGTCTAACTTTAAAAAGCATGTCCTCACATTTGTAATACTCTGGTCAGTTAATAAGAATAATTTATGTAGTTTTATATTATTTATTTGAATTAATTAAAAAAGCCGTTTCATGTTTTTCCTTGAATTACTTAACTAGTCGAGGTTGATATAGGATTTAGAAAGTAATAAGCAATGAAATACTTTTTGGAGAGAGTAGTTTGTAGAGAAGTAATTAGTAACTAGTAATTAGTTACTTTTTAAGAGTAACTTACCTAACACTGGTCTGAATATATAAATATTATATATTTATATATTCCGGCTGTCTTTAAATAAAGTATAAATAAATGTTAATCAAACAATTGTGGTATCATGGAAAGAAAAGTTGGTTTTGCCAGATATTTGCTAGATATTTGGTTTTGACTTGGTGTGTGCCAAATTTGGTGTTATTATCAGGGATTTTAAGGTATGGTCGCTTTTGACGTTTTTTTTAATAGCGAAAACAAGAAAATGTGCTTATTGTGACTCATTTTGTCAGCACGGGTCACATATATTTAGTTCTGGTTCGCTAAGTGTTCTCACTATAATTTTTAATATTTTGTGAAGGAACTTGCAGAACTGTAACAGGCAACGTAGCTCTTAAAAAAAAAAAAAAAGGTATGCTTGAGCACATCTTGTGACATCACATCTTGTTTTTGGTTTATTTAGACGTCTTTGGTTCGTGTTGATTCATATTTCAGTTGAACCGCACCAGAGTTAATTTTGAAGTCCACCGAGACCCACCTTTTTAGCGGTGTTGGTCCGCTTGTTTGGGTTCGGATGGATCAGACCAATCACACCAGAGTTTGTTTTAATCAAACCAAACATGCCAAGTGTCAACACACCCTAAATGTACAATACATACAAGTAGCAAACTTGCATTACATACATTTATGAACACTTCAGTGTGAGTGTTACTCCTCAGTAGTGAACCTTTAAGGTATTTCTTTAAGTTGTTACAATGTAACTGGTTCTTCGGGCCCCACCGAGAGATAAGAAAGAAGACATTTTTGGACCTGGTTAAGTGAACCCATCATGAAGAGAGCTGGGAGATCTAGATGACTGCTATAGAAAGTCTTGGTCTGAAATTCAATGATGGGTTGGGGATGGTGATGGTGGCCATTGGAAACAATGCTAACAAAGTTGATCTTGCCAGATACAAGCATCCATTGTGTAGACCTGAGGAAACATGAGAGTATTGAGTAAAGAAATGGAAATCCAATAAAACCATTAATTACAACCAACACTTTTCCTAACCTTTCCCTGAAGTCCTCTTCCATATTGATATTCAGTGAATGTTTGTTGTTTGGATGTTTGTGTTTTTCTAAGTAGCTCTGTTGTGTTTGTATATTTGTATCTGGACACATTTGTCTGTGTTGTTTGCATGCAGCTTTACGTGGGTTTTGTGTATTTGCACATGCAGATCTGTGTGTGGCTGGGCGGCAGATGCACGCATCTCTTCGGAGGGGTTGGGCAGGCTGAACCGTTCAGTGCTCCGTCCAGGAGGGAGATTTACACTCTAAACGCTCAGCTATTATCTTCTTAATTATTACACTGTTGGCCGCAGCCAAGACTGCTGTAATTTAACTGTGTGTGTAAAAAGAGTGGCTGCATGTCTGTATGATGGCCAAGCTCATCAGCAGCACTAAATGAGAGCAAGAAAAGGCTAAATTCCTGATCATTACTGACGCTGTCTCTTCGCATCTCTCATTTCATTATCCTCAATTAATCATGCATTCTAATTATCCACTGTAGTGGAATTTATTGATGAGTACCAAAATGATTATTTTAATGTTTTGTGTTGCATTGATAGCATAGCAACTACCCAGAGGTGTGCGTGCGCGTGTGCGTGTGTGTGTGCGTGCGTGTGTGTGTGTGTGTGTGTGTGTGTGTGTGTGCGTGCGCGTGTGCCCACTCATGCCATTTTGTTTGCCTGATTTGGGCCTATTTTTGTCATTACTACTCATGTGACAATAATTTGTCATAATTTGTTTTGAGTTTTAATCATTGGCTCACTGCAGATTTACAGGCTCTGTATGATTCTGTGAGAGAACTGGATAATAGCAGTTGATATTTAAGTTGATCATCTCAAATTAGAAACAGTATGGCTGGAACTTAAGTCTGTTTGGCTCCATAATCATATTACACGAACAATGTATATATATTTTTTTGGTGTGTCATTCTAGTATTTTTTTAATGAGAGAAAGGAATGCTATCTGGCTTTGATAAAATACAATTTGATATAACGTATTATAATATAGTTTAATATAATAAAACAGATAGCTGTTTTATCAAAAAGTGTGCCTATTATTATTATAATTGTGTTTTACAACACAAAATAAATCCTGTGATGCACTATCGTACCAGGTTCATTTTTCTTGAAGCAGTTCTGCTTTGTTCGTTTTCTCGATTGATTTAAAAGATTCAGCAGAGTATTAATGAAAGTGCAGTTTATCAGGAAAATAGTTTTTTTTTTTTTTTTTTTTTTTTTTTAAGTGCATTGATTTGCACCACAGTTTTATGCATGTTTGATCACCCTGGGTTACTTTCTGTCACAATCAATTATTACTCACTCAAATTCATAATTCCTAATGGGACAAAAGTCTATATATACAAGTTTGCTCATGTTTAAGAGCAGGGCTTCAGCTCCTCATGGCCTTTTGCCTCTAATAAATGATAATTGTCTTTGGTTGAGCATGCAGTAATATAATGACCTGAATTGCCATAAATCAAGTAATGCAGGCGAGCGAGTTGCATTGCTTTCCCAGAATCATAGAGATGGCAACACGCAAATAACAAGAACATTAACCATTAAAAATAATTGGTGCTGTGGTTATCTGCATTAGATTTATGTAACAAAGTGTTTACGAGATGGCCAGTGGAGAAATAAAGTGAGGCAATTTATTTGGTCAGGGTCAGCTCAGGGTCTACCCAAATAGATCACGTTTTTTTTGTGTGTTTTTTTTTGTGCTTTCCTATATGCGGCCACTGTTTGAATATAAACCTCGGCTCTGAGCGCGCATGTGGACGTGGGTGCGTGTGTATTTCTACGCCTGCAGAGTGTGTGTATGTGTTTGTCAGTGGTACTTCGGTAGAGGTGAGGGGTCCTGACAGCTCCCCAGCCTGCGTCCATCAGCGTGCTAATTTAATTATCCTAATTACCCCCCCCATCCTTCCCCTCGTTCTCGCTGGCTTGTCACATTGTCAGAGTGAGGATGTAGAGCTTTGTTAGCGTACGCTAACAGCTAACGAAGTCTGCTGTGCACTTCCTCTCTCTTTTTCATTCTCCCTATTTATATCTTAATCTCTTTCATAGGCCCCTGTGGTTTGACCATTACTTCATTTCATTACTGTCAATGTAATATATTTTGTATTGGAGTTATTAGTGAGGTTGTTGCTGTTTTATAATTGTCACCACGGGTGTCACTTTGTTTTAAAAAGTGGTAAGGACCACGGTGGCACGTGTTTTTTTTTATTTTTTTTTTTAGAATATTTGTTAATGCTATATCGGTAATTTTATTAGTGTATCAAAACAATATGTCATGACAAATCATGACAAATGGACAAACAATAACATTGATTATAAGGGCCAGATTTACTAGCATTTCAAAAATTAGCGCTGAAAAGGTTATTAAAGGTTATTTTTGCAGCTGACCTTATTGCATACGCATTTGTAGGAGTTTCCCTTTCAGACGCAAAATTTATGGGATGTGAGTATTTAAATTAATCATGCAAAGTGATTTACTAAGGTTTGCTCTCATCAATTTATTGGTATTTGCTCTATTATTTACCGCCCAAAAAGGCATTTCTCAAACCAAACGCTATCTGGTAGATTGCGCTGGTCATTATGGAAATGTTCTTTGGTGTTCTTTAATTTTCGCGACTGTAGATCATGCACAGAACGTTCCACTCCCATTGGTGCTTTTATGGATCTCACGCTAATTTGCCCTGTTTAGTAAATCTGGCCCTATACGTCCAAAATATCATTATAGTTTCAAATTGTACATTTGAGTGCTTATTTTTTAACGTACACGCTCTCTTGAACACTTACGCATTGATTTGAAGCTGCAATCATTTTTGCTGGCTAATTAAATTGCTTAAAGGAACTTTTGATTTGTTTATTTTGATTAGCTTCATCCGTATAATTCATCTGCTACTGTCAGTTCTGGGATTCTGTGGATCAGCAACTAGTTCACATGTGTAACCCTGTGGTTTTGAGAACCAGGGGTTCTGGGTCCTAGTCTGCCGTTACTTTACAGTACCGCTCATTTAATTGAACCATGGTTTTATCATAGTAAAAGTGTAGTAACCATGTTTTTTTTGGGTAATTGATTACATTTATATAACCACAGTTTTACCACAAATACCATGGTTAAACTATGGTTAGAGTAGCAAAGCCATGGTTAATTTGTGGTTACCATGGTTTAACTATAATAACCATGATTTTTAGTTTTATTTGTAGTAAAACCATGGTTCATTTTCGTAAGGGATTAACATTAGTTAGGTAATACAAACTGACCTGTATTAATCTTGAATAATGTTAATTTCTTCATATACTAATACATTTTTAACACTGAATTTATAACATTTATAAATTAACATATAAACTAATGTATTTATTAACATACAATACTGTTTAAAAGCTTCGGTCGTTTTAAATGTTTATGCTTTATCTTTTATGCTCACCAAATGTTTTTTTCTGTTTCTGTTACTTTTGATCAATTTATTTTGCATTTGTTGAATAAAAGTATGACTTTCTTAAAAAATATATATATATATATTATTATTGATCCCAAACTTTTGAACAGAAGTGTAGATTAATAAATGCTGTTTATTGTGAGTTCATGATACTTTAACTATTGTAAATTAATTTTAGGTATATGTCAAAAGTAGTGATACTGTTTGCCTTTTTGTTTTGTAATCTTACTGGATTGGATAGCAAGCCACTGTAACTGCAGAAAAGCAGTAGATTTCAGATTGCCTGATCAATTTGTGCGGTTTTGATGATTAATTATTGATTAATTACATTAATTTCCTCCCTTGCTCACAACATTTAATGAACAAACACGCGTATTTACTACATTTACTTTACAGACGCACTGTAATGTTGTATTTTATTGAAAAAAAAACTAAATCTTTTGATGGCCCAGTAGGACATTTGTGTTGTTCTTCCTGAAGTATATGAAATATATACATTTTGTCATATTTAGTTTATCACAGTCAGAGCAGTCTTCATTTGGGAAGAGAAAACACTACAGTCTCTCACATCTACACAAGGACCCAGTCAGGACTCACGGCTGTCCAATCAGATCAGTTTGGCTGTGTACATGTGTGATGGATACAGAGTGAAATAAGCTGTCAGCGTGTCATAACTATCACCGTTACACCTGTGGCTTTTATTCCCTGCATGCGGCATGTAAACAGTTGTATTTTGTGTGGATGCGAGTCTGTTTACTCCAGTGTGTATTTTGTCTTGTATAGTAGGTCTAATTACTGAACAGTAAGAGCAGGAGCACTTTGACCTTTATACAAGATTCCTAGTGGGTGGTTCATCTGGCCTGCTCTCCTCCAACTCATTAGCTAATATTTATAGCACACTGCTGCAAACCACTCTGACAGCAGCCTAATAAACGTGTCTTTATTTAGTCCGACTTACCTGTTCTGTCCATTCTTCCATTGCACATTGTAGTCTCTTTTTCTCTTTGCTCATTTCTCTCTGGGGGTCAAGGATAAAGGTCAGTCTGTTGTATCAGCTCAGCGTTTAGAAGAGAGGTCAGAATCTGTGTTGAGGAGTCGGGGGTCCAGGTCTTTGTTCAGCAGGGTTCTCTGATCAGTTGACCTCAAGGTAGTATAATTGAGTGAATAAATACAGGGTGCGAACTACGGGGGAGCTAAGGGGAGCTCGGCTACCCTTAATAAGACATGGGCTCCCCTGAAAACGTGATTTGTGAATTTTTTTGGGGGTCTCAAAAATATTGACTGTGTTATTTTCACGTGCAATTTCAGTTTTGTGTAATGTGATCATCGTGGATTATTATAAAAATATCATTCATTCATGCATGCCGTGATTTAAACCCAATTCACTTCAAGAAAGATAACTATACATGCTGTTCTTGTCATGAGCATCAAGGTGTGGTGGCGCTGCGGTGCAAATTCCACTCATGTTTAGTTGCAAAGATTAGAAAAAATATAAACGAATATCCAATTCTTGGATTTCTGGACAAATATCAAAGGAAGTTGACCCCAGGCCTCTGTAGTCGATTCTGTGTTAAGGTAAGGAATGTTATTCCCAATTATGTGTTGTGGCTGGGTTATTATAGGTCTGCGTGACTCTTGATGTCTTAGGCCTAAATGAACGGAGGAATTATGGTATTCTTCTGTAGCCTGACAAGTAACTTTATCCGTTGTTCATGTGAACTCAAAGACAGCCGGATGCTTTGTTTATAGACTATTTGTGGGTGGCTGTTTTCTGTTTGACCTATCAATTCATGTCGATAAAGTATAATAGGGTAAATCCTGTATAGTAATTTATCCTATATATTATCTTGCTTGCATAAAGCAAGTAGTGCATACACTTGTACCTGTTATGTATCTTTGTAAGTCTTCTTTTGAGGCACGTGCAAGTGCACAACCAAAACAAGTGGGCTCCCCCAAAGGCCACGGTATAGTTCGAACACTGAATAAATAAACACAGCAAAATGGCCAATAAATTAGAGCAAGATAATGGCAGTGGATTAATAGTAGAACTGCACATTTCTGGATAAATTGAGAGTAAATTTTTTTTTTAAATGGAGATCACAATTCGAATAGACAACTAAACAAATATTTTTTTTAATTTTTTTAAATCTGGTATTTGAATGAATTATTTATTGACAAAGAATCTTTTTAACAGTTACTTGTCGCCACCTACTGGTGTAACTGATGTAATTGATACAATCTTTATTTGAAGCGTCAAAGTTTTGCATTGTGATTTACTCTATTTCGAGCACTACCGTAGGCATCAGTGTTTATATCCGAATTATAAATTTTTATTTTTTAACTTTGATTTAATATGAATTATTGTAAGACAGAAATAAGGATACCATATGGTTGAAAAGGCTCTGTGGAATACTTGATTCTGATTGGTCAATCGCACATTCCAGTGGTATGCTATTCCTAGATAACAACCGCCAAAGTGAATAGCACACCGCTCATCCGGGTACTATGAGTTTTCTTGACCGGTACTACTTATGTGCTTAACGTGTCACTCTGCTGTTCTTGACTGTCTGGCGCCATCTTGTGACTGAAAAACACTTAATCACCACGGGTTACAATGAAAGGCTTCAAGGGTTAGTTCACCCAAAAATGAAAATCTGGCGGGATCGGATCGGCCGGAACTTTACTTTATAAAGTTTTAAATATGGATATTTTTCTTACACTAACTCATCGATTCGCTTCAGAAGGCCTTTATTAACCCCCCAGAGCTGCGTGAAGCACGTTATTTGACGGACAGATGCATTTTTTTATGGACAAAAACAAAACAGAGCAACAATTACTGCCATTATACAACTTTTATTAGCCAGGACTATGTCTATGTCTTATACACCTAGGTTGACTAGAGGGTGAGTAAAACATGGGCTAATTTTCATTTTTGGGTGAACTATCCCTTTCAGCATTAATTTCAACATATATGGTAAAAACAAATCTTTTCAGCAATAGATAAAGGCTTAAAGCATTTTGGAACTGTTTTTCTTCACAGAAGCTTTGCGTAAGAGCTAATAAAATATTTAAACTCGACAATATTTTGTGTCTAATTTACTTGAGATAAGTAGCCGTGTAATAAGGGGGATAATGTACATCCAGCCGGTTGTTATCGCAGAATAAACCCCTTCAGAGTGACTCAAGACCCCTCCGCTGCCGGAGTTTATTCTGCGATAACAACCAGCTGGATGTACATTATCCCTTACTTAATCGTGCAGGTCAAATTAATAGTACATAGGAAGTGTTGCAAATGTAATTTCTGCCAAAAATTTGAATATTGCAAAGCAAAAAAAAAAAAAAAAAGTGTGACTAAAGCAACAATTCCATCTCATGTTTAAGAGAACAGAAACATCACAACATTTTCTAGGGAAATAAAAATTGAAGTTATATACACAAGGGAAGCTCAAAAATTAAAAAAAGGGGGCTGTGTTCAAATCCCGATGAGTAATCACACTGCATTTTGTGGAAAACAGCATAATTTTTGATAATACCACAGTTTATGTTTCATGGGGAAAACCTAACACAACATAAAATAATTATCTATAATAATAACAGCAATGTATTTTTGAAATTCTTCTGAATTATAAAACAAAGCTCATTCATATTATTAATGTCTTTAGTGACGCTAGTCCTGCATTAAGTCTTCTTAAGTTTACATCATATCACACAGGGTATACAAACACTGAACTCTGTATGCAAACCTGCAATAATTAATACGTTGAACTGTCCCCATACTTTATGTAGGTTATGTATGTTTAAAAATGTTTAGGCCAATTTACAGAGCCCCGCGCATGACATGCCAGAAAAAAAGATATCAACTCACAAGCATGTTTTTTTTAATCATTACTTTAGTTGAAACTTAGGGGCGATTAGCCAAATAAAACATCCTCATGTTTTAATTACTTTGTTAATTGTGGCTACCTTTTACTTCTTACTTTTTCAAATCATAAGAACAAAATATAATGTCTTCACGTTTTAACTAATGCAAGCATACGATTGAATAAAAAGCAATCAACAATTTCTTAATTTATGAACACTGCGTGTTATGTGCAGAGCTCTGTTTTACGGGAATAGATGTCAGAAATGACAGATTACGAATAAATACGTAGATTAAATGTTATAATGCCACATTGTTGCTATAATTTTTGCCAGTTATTTATTTCATTAATTAATTTATCTTCATTTACAAATAAAAATGTCACAGTTCCAACCTTAATGAGCAATGTTGCAAACCGTCTCTTTGTGCCACCTGATGGTGATTTCGCGAATGAGTGTCGCATGTGACTGGGTTGTATTTAACCATAGGCAGTTTGGTTGATTACTAGGGCTGGGCGATATGGCTGAAAACTGTATCACGATATAAGTGTTTCATATCAGTCGATATCGATAATTATCAATATCTTTTTATAACCTATTTAAAATAAGGACCAGGAGAAAAATATATTACATTTAAAAAAATGTATTTTAAACTTAACCTTCCTCTGATTATAATTCCCTCAGTTATAAAGGCAGAAATGTCAACACAGCCATGGAAAACTCTCAAATTATCTCTTAACATTAAGGTGCAGTGCCTCCATTATTTCTGTGCACCGTTTAGATGCTTTGTCATAAGGCACTGATGCAGAGTAACGTTACCTCTCCAATAGCACAACGGAGAGTGCGTCGAGTATAAACACCTCCCCAAACGGACGAAGCGCGCGCGCAGTCAGCGGAGGATCATGCTGCAGAGCCAGACTAAAGTATAAACGAGGCAAGGTGGTTAAACAAGTCTTGGTGGGGACGACGGTCTTGCATAATTTGCAGGCGACATTGGTCTGACTACTGGCGAGCTGACTTGTTTTCCTGTTTCCTGCCATACTCGCTCGCTGCACTCATTTTCGGGGTTGATCCCCAAACTTGATACTGTTACATGATTGGCTGTTAGCATGTCACTCCCTACGTTGCTAGGTTACCAGAGAGTGAGTGCCTTTGTTCATGCAACCAAACTTGCTTCGTAACCTCTGGTTAAAAAAAATTATTGAACATTTTATCAATCGCATTTTTTATTGATATCGATTACGTCTATCGCGATACATATCGTTATCGTTTTATTGCCCAGCCCTATTGACTACCTACTGTAAATTTCTGATATTGGTCCAATTATTTATTTATATATATATATATTTTTTTTCGATATTCCAGATGTCCCAAAATAATCTAAAATTCCTGTTTTGTATGATTATACTTATGTGGAAACCTGGCTATTGATGTGCACTTTGTCCTAATTGCAGAAATGTATTATAACAGGATTTGTAAAATCAATAGCAGTGTTTTATAAGTGTGCAAATGTAAACATAACTACTGATAAATGTCATTGATATAGCTGAGAGTGTTCTTAGTGGCTTTAATAGAAGCCACAATCCTCTAAAATCTGAACAAAAGAGAAGCTCCAGTGGAGTGAATGGTCCTACTCTATGATGGCTATGCTTCTGCTTCTGTCTGCAGTGTTCAGGCCAACTTGCCATAAATCTGATCAAACGGGAAATGTTTCCGGCAGGATAAATGGCTGCCTCTCACAGGGGAGCCAAGATTGATAGTCAAAGTTAAATTGTATTAGCTGTGCAGTTTAAATATTTAACCCAGTCTTATCATAACTGCTCTTAACACTTAAAGTAAAATACAGCAGGGGTGTCTGGAGAGGGATCTGTGGACATATATCTCTCACCACCTCCATGCTCCTGCAGTGCTATTGTCCAATAATACTTAAATAGCTTGACTTATTATGAATGGTCATTATAAAGCTCTCTAGAAGATTCTGGATGATGACAGAGTTACTCACTAAGTGTTTTCATGGCCACTGCGGGTTTGTGAGCTGCCTTGCTATTAACATAAGGGTCACTGACATAATGCTCTTTTTGTCTTTTTTTTTTTTTTTTTTTTTGTACAAATCTATTCATTTAATTCCTATCGGTCTATAAATGTAACTCATGCACACAATGACTTGAATACACTATTTCTATAATGAGCATGTTTTTAATGTCTGAATTAAAATCTTTATATTTTTTGAAGGGCATAAAGTAAAAAAAAAATCTGATTTATACAACTGCCGTCATCAAAATGAAAAAGACTCATAGAAAGAAAAAAAGTTTTTACAAAAAAAAAAAAGTTAGCAAAACTGCTTGAGCTCTGCTGGTGTTATTTCCTTGTGCCGATTATTGTTACGTTTCTCATTTAATGTTATCTTCTCCATTTCCTCCAGTTCATCTTGTGCCTCGGCCCAGTTATCAAAATTGTCATATTCACCAAATAAGTTAAATGACACACAAAAATCATCCATTTAGGCAAGTAAATAAGAAATGTTAGTAGCTGTCTCACTCTGTATGCAGTTACCAATGTTTATAGTCAGTGCATTACTATAGAACGGTGATTAGACTGACTTGGAACTACCTGTGCATTATAGGGTTTTATTACACACCTTCCAGCCAATCAGAATGGGGTATTCAGACAGACCATGTTATAAATGCGCAGTAGTCGAGTAGCCGTGTGATATGGCTGTATGTCAGTGTGGCTGTGGTTCAGGCCGAGTGCCGTAGGTAATCACAGCGTGCTAATATACAGCCATATCGCATGGCTACAAGTGTGATATTGTGGTTATACAACAGTTCAACAGCACAAGTGTGTAAATAAATAAGAAACAACAACAGAGTATCTTTAAAAACCCTCTTTTGTGCAGAATTACTCCTCTTCAAGTCTCAAGTTGACAGTTTGACGGTTGAGCCCAATCTTCTGTTACTAATTTTAAAACGTCACTTTAAAACTAGTAATGAAGGAACACTGAGGGTGCTTTCACACTGTTGGTTTGATTGCCTGGACCGAAGCTGAGTTGAGTTAAGTTAAGTTAAATTAAATCAAATGAGTTTATTATTTATGATGATAATCATTATAAGTAAATAATACATAAACATTTAAAGGCTGTATGCTGTTTAGATCGTGAAAAATAAGCAACGATCTAAGCATAATTATTATTATTATTAGTAGAGGCGTATTATTATTATTATTATTATTATTATTATTACTATTATTACATAGAGACGTAGCTAAATCTACTGTACAACAGTAGCCTAATATATTCTGTCAGTTTCTTCACGTTAAACCAAGCTTTGTTGGAGCAAGTGTCTGTGTTCATGATATGACAGTTTTCTCAAATGAAACGGTAAATGCTCATGAAGTGACGGTTTATGCGTTCGTGTCCAGAGACTACAAAGATAGCGAGCATGTGTGTCGGCGCCCATCATTCTCACAGAGACACAGAACATGCAGGAGTAATATTTAAGTAGTATTTTGCAGTTTAATATTAACAGACACTAGTATATATTCCTTTACATTTCACTGCCGGTTGTATATTCTGTATATAACTGTGTATGTGACAAATAAAACTCTTGAATCTTGAATCTTGAATATTCGGCTATGATCTGGAGCCCTGCGTTTAGATAAAACACGGAAGTGACTGAACGCAGCTGTGGGTACCGGATATATTCGGGAGTTGGCACTACGGAAATTTTGTAATTTTTTACATTTTTTACATTTCAGTACCGACTTGGTACCAAAGTACCGGTACTTGTGACATCCCTACTGCCATCTAATGGTGTAATATTGTAGCTAACTTTCACTGATATTGAAATCACAATCACAAACGGACCCTTTCTCAACTAAATACAGCGTGTTATTTATATAAAATACAGTACAATATAATATAAACAATATTACAATATTATAAACAATATTAGCCATTATAAAAGTATAAGAAGTTTGTACAATAGGAAGTAAACACAAGCAAACAGTTCAGTCAAAATTAAAAAAGCAGTGCTAGTTATAATTGCCTACAGGATTTCAGTTAAATAAATATATACATTTATGAAACTGTGCCGTTAACCAAATCGATTTGCTCTGGAACAAGTAATAGATGAATAAGACCAAAACTTTGTTATACCCAAAATGAATTATACCTCGTTTAAACACTATCTACATAAGAGCCTATCAAATTCCCGAAGGAGTGGCAGAGATGAAGCTGTTCTCGGCAGGTACATGAGCGCTGAACGGCTGCTTGCGGTCTGGAGCTCAGCCTCTGAAAACACCTTTAATTGTTAAATATGTGCTATGTTTATATATAAGTTGCATTTTTGAATCTAAATAACTACATTGTCGCCTAAAAGAACCTTTTAAAACTACATTCCGTAACACAACAACAGTAGTATTTGTAAATTATGGTGGTTTGCTCGTCCGCCATGCCATACTCTGAGAAATGCATTTTTTTTCCAAACCATATGAAATCAACATGAACACGAAGAGTACATTTCAAAGAATTTTTTTACCTAGATTTTAAAAAGATTTTTCCTTTGGTCACTGTGAATATTTGTCATCGACCTGTAACAGTTTGTCACAATAGCGCCGTTGCTTGTTCTCTTTCCTCTCGTTTGTTCAAATGAGAGGAGATGCTCGTTTATGATTATAATTAGCCGATTAGCGTGGTAGGGTGTCACGATGAGTCTAAATAAACACAGCTGCACAGCTTTTCTGTTGGAGCGGCAGATGGGACAGGGAGAGCATGAGAGTACTGCGTTGAGAGAATTTTTTAGCAGAGTAGCATGCCGTTTGCCCTTGGACAGTGATCTCTCACCTGAAGGTAAATGTTTATGACGGAATCATCATTAAAACTCAGACGTTTAATAGGTCCAATTAAAACAATGACTTCATTTACAGCGGAATGAGAGCCGGCCCTATTTATTGGGAACTGGAGTAATTGAGTTCTGGGCACTTGGACCGTTAACTCCCTCCTGCCTCCTGAGAGCCACTTCAGTTTAAAGGATTGAGGAAGTTTCTGAACGCTAGAGGGCGAATGTTTGGGGCTCAAGGGAAAATGAATCTAATCACTATTATGATTGGAGGAGTGTTTAATCAGAGAATTTCATTTTTGCATTGACAGTTCACAACTTAAGAGTTACTGTTAAGTTCTGAGAGGGAATAAAAAGCCACTCTCTATGCTTCTATCCCCAGCATATGACTGTTTTAAGGGATTTATGGGTTAAAGAATGAGCTCTTCTCCGTAAGCTTCTCTGTACGCGATGGGATCAATGTCGTTAGCCGCGGGATGACGAAGCGGTAGAACATATCTCCGTGGGCCGAGCGCAGATTGCCACAGGGGCCGTCAACCGATCGATAGGGACAGAGGCGAGCGATTGACTGACACCGCCCTTTTCCTGGCACGGGCAGAGCATCGAGGGAAAAGAGAAATGGACGAGGGAGGGGAAATGTTGAAATAATGGGCCTTGGAGGCTTTGAGTGCGTGGCGAGTGCTGGCCTGTGGAGGAGAGTGATGGGCGAATTAGGGGCGGCCTGGGTTAGCAATTCCACACACACACACTCTCATGTGGGGTAATGAAGTAGACCACTTTACACGTCTAACTACAGACTGAACTGCCGCCGTGTTTTCTGCACTCTTGCTGCTGGTCCTTCTCCATAATGCATAAATTCTCCCTGACCTTTTCCATTTCTTTGTAATTTCAGTGGCTCAGAAAATAGTTGCAACCCGAAAGAAACAGCAACTCTCAATCGGACCCTGTAAGTCACTGCCCAATTCTCCAAGCCACTCCTCCGTCTGCGCAGCGCCTGTGTCTGCGGTGCATATCAGCCAGGTGAGTCTCACACATTTAACCCTCCTGTTCTGTTGTGTTGGGGTGTAACCTGTTCAATTTAAAACACGTGTTAAATTATTTCTTGAAATGTTGTAAAATGTTTTTTTTTGTTTTTTTTTTGAGTGTGCATTCAAAGTGTCTGGATGTGTTTTGGAAAAGCTGTTTTGTGTTGATGTCATATTGACACCCCCTCAGATTCAGGTTTAAGACTAAGACTCAGATTTAACTCGCAACTGAAGTCTCGTCTTCTGAATTATCCAAGGAAAATTCCCTGATTCTTCATCTGTGTTTTATCCCCCTGCGCCTGCAGACAGTAATCCTCTTCCGCATGGCTCAATCCTCATTGATTTCTCATTAGCAGTGTACAAGTGAGCCTGTGCATGTGCAGCCAAGCTTAGAAAGGCTTAGGCAAAGCTCAGAAAAAAAGGAGGCCTATGGTGTTTCTTTGTAACATGAGATTATTTTCTTGCTTTTCTTGCTAAGTGATTCTTGCACTGTGTGTGTGTTATAGACCAGTAATGGTGGAGGTAGTTTGAGCGATTACTCCTCTTCCGTGCCCTCCACTCCCAGTACCAGTCAGAAGGAACTGCGTATCGATGTACCCCAAACTGCCAACACCCCTACGCCCGTCCGCAAACAGTCCAAACGACGCTCCAACCTCTTTACGGTCAGTCTTGCTCTCCCAGTAGACATATAGGCATGATTTTAATTGTTAATTAGTGCATTAACTTTATAATTGAAATTACATTACCACATTACAACAACAGCAGTCAACTGTTAAATATTAAATAATAAAAATATTAATGCTGTACATAAATACATTTTGATTTGATAAATATATATTAATATATAATATTTATTTAGTTTAGTAATATTTATAATAGTTTCATTTATTTATTTATTTTTTTGCACACTTCTGTTCAAAAGTTTGGGGTCAATATGTTTTTATTTATTTTATTTAAGAAATTAATACTTTTGTTCAGCAAGTATGCTTTAATGTTTCAAATCAATGCTGTTCTTTTTAACTTTCTATTCATCATATCCTGAAAAAAAAAAAAAAAAAAAAAAATCACATTTCCACAAAATATTAAGCAGCACAACTGTTTTAAGCATTAATAATGATATAAAAAAGTTTCTTGAGCACCAAATCAGAATATTAGAATGATTTGTGAGGGATCATTTGACACTGAAGACTGCTGAAAATTCAGCTAGGCCATCACAGGAATAAATTACATTTTTAAAATATACTGAAATAGTCATTTTGTTATGTATTTTTGATTAAATAAATACAGCCTTGGTGAGCATGTTTTTGTGAGACTTCTTTCAAAAACATTACAAAATCTTACCATTGTCATCTTACCAACTTTTGAATGGTAGTATACATGTTACACATATATATCTACACACACACACACACACACACACACACACACACACACACACACACATATATATATATATTGTTGTAGTATACATTTTATATGATCAGGAACCCCTTTAATTTGACAGCCATTCTTCCGGTCTTGTAAGCTCTTTAGTAGTGTACATCCGGCACATGTACCACATGTCTTGCTTTCAAGAAGTTGGGGGGGTGGGGTCACGTCAAGGTCAAGTTGACCCCTCCCACACCCCCTTGACTTTTGAAGTCATGTGTGTGCCCTGCACTCCAAACAGTATCTGGTCTGAAGTCAGGCTCAATTAGCAGCTAGCTCGCCTTTGACTAAAATGATGTCTTCTCCCCCACAGTCTCGGAAGGGAACCGAACCAGACAGGGAGAAGAAAGGGATGGATGGCCGTGCAGACAGCATTGGAAGTGGCCGCGCTATCCCAATTAAACAGGTAGGGTCTGGCCGGCCGTCTGGGCTGGTATAATTGGAGTCCAACAGTGGTATATTGTGGACGAAGGGGCTTCAGATCACTACTCAGACCCGCGCAGAGCCCGTTTGATGCCATCTTCTTGATTAACAGTGAAAGCACGCACTTGACATCAATTAGAGCCAGGCTCTCCCGTGTGCTGAAATGAGATCATTAGGATAAGAAGTGGGAAGGGATTTTTCTCTCCTCAATGCACCCCCCCACAGCCAAAACCCCTACACCATCTCACTCTTCCACCTTCTTTTTCCCTGTCAAACGTGTGGATAAAAAAAGCTAAGAGGTGCCTAATGAAGTGCAGTCTACCAATCTGCATATGGGCCCATCTTTCCCATCAGCCCTCCCCGACAAGTGGTGTGTTTGGGGGGAAAAAGAGAAGCAGAATGTGATGTGAAGACGACCCCCTCCTCTGCACTGTGGGAGAGATTGTTTGACTTGGCCTTAATTTGTCACAAACAAGGATGTGTAGTGAGAGAGTAAAGAAAAACGCTAGCTAGCGTGGGGGTGGGGGGGCGAGATCATCCTCTGCGCATCTCAGCTGGAGTGAAAGAATCAGGTAATTAGCGGCACTAATCGTGCCCTCTCATGTCAGCGCCGTGGCCTTGTTTGTAATTTTCTAATGAACAAATTGCATCTCTGATTAAAGCTGCCTTTAAGTGAGATCTGTGTTTATTAGCGTGCCACAGTGGAGCAGCGCTTCCGTCGTCCACCGTACAGCGCAGCTGGCGTTCAAGAGCGAAGCTGCAGACCTTTTGGATGTGTGGGCTACGTTCGGAACCCGCTGGGTTCACATTGAGAGAATCCATAGGTGGCAAAGACATTTACACAAGACACCCAGGCAATGAAGCTGCGCTGTAATTGGCCCCGCTTTTGGCATAATATTTTATTATTTCTTCTTACAAAAAACATATTTAAAAAAAACTGCTTTTAAAATTTGAAAAACATTTGTCTGCCACGTGGTGTGACATTCATGAATTAAAAAAAAAATATATATATATATACGATTCATTGTAATTGACTTTCGGTTTTGGCTTCCAACGATTATGAAAAGAAGATAATCGAGGTAAAACTATTATTGTGCCACTTCCATCCAGCGCCCCTTCCTTTCTTTTGCAGCGATGTGCTTTCGTTCCTCCCTAAAAACCCAAGCTTAACATCTGAATCAGCCAAATTATTGTAAAATGCATACTGTTGCTAAACTGTGGGACCTTTCTGTGTGTGCTCCGAGTCGGAGATGAACGCGGATAAGCAAATGGGCTTTGGATACGCACCTAAAATGTCAAAATGCCTTTTTGGAGAGTATTCATGTAAACACAATGGGTTATGTCTTGCGTAAACATAAACAGTTGAGAAGGAAAACACGTATGTGACTGTATTGGATTTGTGCATTAGCTCTTAAAGTGACAGCAGCCTAATATACCTGATATATCTTGCAGCCCTAATTCAGACATTACCTAGATGGAAAATAGCTGCCTAGGAGTGTTACCAAGTTGACGGTGAGCGAATTGCCTTAAAGGGACTTTGGAGGTACTTCTTTTTCGAGGCACACAAGTGAGTGTTAATGCTGCCAGCAGTGATCTCTCACCTCCTGCGGCTCTATTTGCATAAATCCTGTTAAAGTCAGTGGCGGTTAATGAAGAAGAAATGAGGCTGGCCCGGCTACAGCGGCGCTGAGAGCAGGGCGCCACGCTAGTGGCAGATGGGAAGGCTGAGCCATAGCAGGCAGCTGTGCGGAGAAGAGAGCAGCATGGAGTTTTAACTATAATCTGACTCCCTTTCCGACTGGGCTTGCGCTGGGCTAATTTGTATGTGCGGTGCCAAGAGCAATCAAGACGATAACACGTGTTCTCAAGAGAGAGGGGTGGCTGCTGTTCCCCAACATGTAGAACAACCTTACTACATGACATTAGAATGTGTCATTCAAGTAAATGATTACAATTTAAATTTAAAATATGCACTTAAAGGGATGGCTCATCCAAAAATTTAAATTCTGTCATCAATTATTCAATCTCAGGTTGTTCCAAACCCATAAGACTTTCGTTCATCTTCAGAAATGAAGATATTCTTAATGAAATCGAAGGGATTTCTGTACCTTTTGTCGATTCAAAGCAGAATCGAGTCTTCTGAAGACACACCATCACCTTATATGATGAACAGATTTAATTTAGGCTTTTATTCACATAAAAACATTGATCAGCAAATATACAATGAGCAAATAATAAACGGATGCTCAAGCATGCTTGTTCACTGATCAATGTTAATATGCAATAAAAAAAAAAGCCTAAATCTGTTCGTCTTCATAAGACTTGGATTAAATCACATTTCGTATGGATTACTTTTGCACTCTCTTTATGAACGCTTTGATGCGGGTGGGTGGGTGAATAGACTTTCAATGGAGGGACAGAAATCCCTCAGATTTCCTCTGAAATATCATCTTTTTTCCCAAAGATGAACAAAAGTCTTATGTTAAATGATAAGAGATTGTCCTCATTATGTTCACCAGTCTTAAAGACCTTGTGTAGCCCCGCCCCTTTACAGCACTGCGCTCGTTTGTGTTTGTATTTCCACAGCACATTTCCCGGTACATTTGTTATGACATCCACTTCAAACATTACAATGCTCATGATAACTTTGTATACTACAATAAGTAAATCGGTAACACTTTACAATAAGGTCTCATTTGTGAACATTAGTTATTGTATTAACTAACATGAACTAACCATTAGCAATACATGTGTTACTGTGCTTGTTAGTCTTTGTTAATGTTAGTTAATAAAAATCCAGTAAAAATGTTACTTCACAGTGCATTAACTAATGTTAAGAAATACAACTTTTGATTTTATTATTGCATTAGTAAATGTTAAAATTAACATTAAAAAGATTAATAAATGCTGTTAAAGTGCAGTTCATCATTAGTTCATGTTAACTAATGGGGTTAACTAATGAAACCTTATTGTAAAGTGTTACCAGTAAATCCACTGGACCAGCTAATTACTTTTCGACTGCGATGCCATAGAAATTAACAAGCTACTGCAAAAAAAAAAGTTCAAACACAAAATTCCAAAGATGGCTGCATGCTTGTTTCTCTGCCGCCTATAGGTTTTATTTAAAAAAAAAAAAAAATACAATTTTAAATGTTACATGTATTAGAGAGCCTGCAGTATAGTGAGGCATTAGCGGATGGAGAGTGTCGCACGGGGGGCCTGGCGTAGAGCCATATCTCTGAAACATCTCTCAGCCTCTTGACACTGCAGGTACATAAATGAGGGATTAATTTCCCTGGTGTCAGACAGAGCCTGCCCCACACTTACACACACACACTTGCGCTCACTCTTGTGCTGATCAGAGGCTCCACTGGTGCCCGTGTCCCTCATCTCATGAGGAGATCAATCAGCCAGCTCAATCAGAGCTCACCAACCTCTGCAGTGCACAGTGTTTCAGTTCTCCCTGCTGTCCTCTCGCTCACTCACTGGTGCTTTAGCTTCATGTTAGTCCTTATTGTATCCCACTGGCTGGCCCAATTGGACTTTTTGCATTTTCGATGCTGATTTTGGAGCAAAATTGGTGGAGAACCGGTGTTAAATATTGTGTTTATTTTTATATACTGCAACTGGGATTTGAACTGCAATATGACAAATAATTATTGCTTGGATATCAAGGCAAAATGAAAACTCATGCAGTCACATTGTACCTAGATTCTTTTTTCAGTTCATTTAATCTTTTTTTAGTTAATGTTTTAGATGTGATCTGTCTCATTCTACCTATAGTTCACTTTTTTTTTTTTTTTTTTTTTTTGGAACACAACATGAATATTAAAAATATATTAGTAATACTAATATATTTTTAATAGTAGCTCTAATGATAAACCTAGACATAATAATATACATATGTAATATATATTATATACTAATATACATAATATACATTATATTATTAGCATATTATTATTATTATTATTGAAAAATAAGTATTATTATTATTATATTGAACATTAGTTTAGTTTATTTTATAGTACAACAATAATAATCTTAATTAAATTTATACATTTATTATATTGTTAAATACATTTATTTTATATGTAATGTATATTACCATATGTAGTATTATTATTATTATTATTAGTAGTAGTAGTAGTAGTAGTAGCAGTAGTGCAATAATAATATTTCCTTTTTCACAATTATTATAATTATAGTTATTCTTTTCTTAATAATAGTAGTTATCATAATGTCTATAATTATCAAAAAGACAAATATATTTCTATGGTTGTATAACATAGAAATATCATTTAATAAATTATTTTCCTAAATGTTATTAAAATGATAGTGTTACAATTACATTTATTTTGGTGGAAAATTGAAGACTTCAATAATAAGTTTCAATAATCAATAGTCATTTAAAAAACAAAAATTGTGGTTAATAGATGTATGTTCAGATTCTGCAGACTTCTTTGGATGGCCATCCTATGTGGGCCTGCCCGTTGGTCCTTTAATCAAACGTAATTTAATTTATAATATCCTTTTGACCCGTGACATCTTAGAAATCTCCCCAGCCTCCTCAGAAACAGACGCATAGAGAGACAGACACGGCAGCCGCTGACCAGAATCCCTCCATCAGATCAGTGACGGCGTCTGCTGCTGTGGCATTTCCCATTTAATTGGGCGCTACGTTCAGGCGATGAGTGTTTCACCAACAGTACGAAACCGGCCCCGGCGTGTCCCCTCACAGACGATAACGCAGCCGAGCAGTTTGCGCTCAGAGGCACGGGACAGAGCTTCGTTTAGGAATTGGATGTTAATTGATTTGATAATTCCCTGTGGTCTTTCCTCTTACATGCTCGCGTCTCTCTCGATCTGCCTCCTCGTCTCTCACTAGCCACAGCAGGCTGCTGGGTGTTAGACCTGCTCTCCAATTAAGTGTGCGGGCATGTACACTTCCGAGTCTACCTGCCTTACATTAACACCCCTTCAGTGGCCTCTTTTGGTCCAGGAATGTGAATTTTTTTTTTTTTTTTTTTTTTTTTTTGTATTTCACCAGAAATTCCTCACTCACAGCACTGCATTAATCTCTGGCCTGAACTTTTGTGTGCTGGCTCTCAGCTGCACATCATCGCTGGCTGTTGATGAGGAATGTCAACTTGTAATCTCTTTGGCAGATGTCTGAGTGTATTAGATTTATCGCTCAGCTGTTCCTTGAAGGTATGGCCGTAATTGTTAGTGAGTTATTCACACACAGATGAGTCCTGAACAAAATCGATTGCTTTTGAAGCTTTGGATTTTCTGTTTCACTCAACACTCTTAAAAAATAAAGTTTCCAAAAGGGGGTGATGCCAAAGAAAAAACCTTTTAGGGTTCTCCAAAACATTTGTTTTTTCATGCACTGGTGAATTTTTACATTTTGGTCTATTTGGCTTTTCATAGCGTGTTGTTTTTTAGACTGTTAGAAAGAAAACATCCAAAATAAATGTGTTCATTTATTGCACTTATTTATCTATTTGCTTCTGTAGATTTCAATTACAATGCATATCTTCTGTTTTCTCAGAATTAGTTCTCTTGCAATTCCCAGAAATCTCAGAATTTCTATTAATTCTATTAATTGAAAAAATTAATACAGAGGGGTTTGTTCATGTATCATTTGCCTGATTTTAGACATTTTATTCATAAAATCTTTTAACTTTTTCTGGTTATTGAATCCAAAATTCCCAAAGTAACAACTTTTGACTCTACAAAATAAAACAAGAATTTTGAACCAGACTTTATCCAATGTTCAGATTTCAAAATATATGCAAATGTGTGCATATTTAATTAGGTTATGCCTCATTTGCATACTTAATCATAACATTTCAGAAAACTTATAATACAAAAATTGTTTGCAATTCTTAAAGGGGTCATGATGCTTTTTAATGTTTTCCTTTTCCTTTAGTGTTGTAATGTATCTGTTTGAGATCTGCAAAGTTACAAAGCTCATAGCCTCATAAAGATTTATTCTATCTGAGAGAACACTGATCCAGACCTGCTTAAAACGCCTTGATCGAAGTCCAGATATTGCTTCCTCAAACATCTGTCACAATGTGAAATATTGCCCGTCCAAAGGCATAAGCAAAGAAAGATGAGATTTTAGTGAATTGTAGTGTTATGTTGCGGAGGCACTGTGTGTTTGGATGCAACAGCAAAACCCTTTGTTAGGAATCAGTGGTAAAGATTTAATTATAATGCTGTTCCTGAGCAATGCAACCCAAAAGTTTGCTTGTATACAGCTTCTTGAACCTGGAAGAGTACAAGGCCGTCTATATACAAAGATTACTCACCACTGTGAAACGTTCTGCTGAAGTTGTGCTTGAAAAGTTCTGATTGATCGGCTTGATCATTCGCATTTTTAGAATCTAACCCAGGCTCGAACTGATACGTTAATACCGACGACATTTATTAACTGTGTATGCAATTGTTTAAAGACTTGGAAGCTGAAGCTCATGATTATGGTAAGGGGCTTTCGTTTCCGACACACACTTAAGGTGTTTGGCCAATCACAACACACTGGGCCTGCTGACCAATCAAATTAGCTTGTTTCAGACAGACTGGGAATAGAGCTTCTGCAATGTACAGTATATGAAAAAGAATGTTTTTGAGCATTAAAACATGTTAACATATTCTGTTACACCCAATAAACAAAAATAAACTTTTAAAATAGCATCATATGACCGCTTTAATATAATCAATCAACTGGGGAAGTATAATGATATCTATTAGTTTTTTTTTTTTTTTTTCTATCTTGCTATAAAACAGGGGTGTCCAGTCCTGCTCCTGGAGATGAGTGTCCAATCCTGCCCCACTGTCCTGCAGAGTTTACTGTAGCTCAAGCCCCAATTAAACACACCTGAACCAGCTATAGTCATCTTTATTTATATAGCACTTTTTACAATGCCAATTGTTTCAAAGCAGGAAAACAGGAAAACAATGCAACAGAATTTGATTCGGCTGTACAGCCGCTCTGCTGAAAATGGTGATGTCATCCAGCTAATTTCAAGTATCATATAGTGTCAATGTGGGCAGATCGGTAATATAGTTGAAATTTAAGTGTCCCCAACTGAGCAAGCCAAAAGCCAAAGGCAACGGTGGCAAGGAACCAAAACTCCTTTAGGGCAAGAATTCAGAGCCAGCTATTCATGGTCTTACTATGCATACTAGAAACTTCCAGGCAGGTGTGTTGAGGCAAGTTGGAGCTAAACTCTGCAGGACAGTGGCTCTACAGGAGCAGGTTTGGACACCCCTACTGTAAAAGTACAATTTATGTATTAGTGTGAAGAACATTTTAATAATCTGAAGAACCTTTTTTTCACGGTAAAGAACCTTTTGTGCTTTGAAAAGTTTCCATGGGTATTGAAGGTTCTTCATAGAAGCATAGATGCAAATAAATAACGTTTATTTTATTTTAGTGAAGAGGAACGAAAAGGCTTGGCTGATTTCTATGAGTGTTATGTTATTGACACATAATTCTTCATCTTAATTACAGAATTACACAAAACTGATGTGAACTTGTTCAGTAGTGTTTTTTGTTTTGTTTTTTTTACTGTGTATGTACTGTTCTCTTTTAGACCTTGTCGCAGTTTATTTGCCATTCGCTGTGATCTCATTATGAAGGTTATTGTCCTGACTCCTGAGCTGAAGGTTACGCTCTCAACATGGCTCTCAGCTACAATAAAACCTTTGTGAAAACGCCTTCATTAGAACATGCTCCTCATTAAAACACGCAGACGGCTTGGTGGACAGTAATGAGGCTGGGGTGGGCTCGCACTCTCCAGCAATTAGATGGCTAAAGAGGAGCGTTTTCACTGCTGTCTCCCTGTGGAGGGCTTCAAACTGGCCTCTCTGAGCCCTCAGAGTGGGTGTGGTGAGGTCAGACGTGTCACCTGAATTTGCCATGACAGCTCTCGCATCTGCCAATCACAGCCTCCTTTGACCCTCTGCCTTGTTATTAATACAACTGTTTGTCCAATCACCTCAGAGATTCCGGTTGTTATGACATCTATGATATATTATGACTATATTATGGTGTTTGTTTTGACTGGTGGTCATTTTTAATGGCTTTTAGTGTTTTTTTCTTTCTTTCTTATTTTTAAATGGCTCATTTAAATTTGTCATAGGTCACGCTGAACAGCGATTATGCTGAAACTCTGTGGAAACTTGGTGAGGTCTAAAAAATAGTTTTGTTTGATAGTTGTTTATGGCTTTGTTCAGAAACTAATGTTACTCTAATGATCGCCAGCTTTGTTTACTGACCCTGTGCAGCCCGGAGTCTGTCGACATCTGTTCCACGTTCTTAATTAGCCGATTACCGTGCACGCACACATCTTTGTTAACTGTTCGGAAAGGCATTTTGACACAAGCTTTAATACAAATTAATTTTCATAAGTGGCGCTCTAGATTGTTGCAGTAAGACTTATGTCTTCCTCATCCTCATGTCAATGTATCTATTGGTTTGAGGTATTACATTTTACTGCATAGGGTTGGGAATCGTAAACAATTTTGTTTCTTATTCATTTGAATTATTCCAGTTCTGTATAAGGATTCTTGTGAGGAAAAATATATTTGGAAAACAATTGATAATTCAGATCAAGCTCTTACAAAAATTGTGTTTAAACAGATTTTCAATGACTTAAGTCTTTGAACAAAAAAGTGTTAACATAATTCATTAAGTAATTTATTTGTATAAAATACTGCTGACAAAATCATAATGTGTGTATTTAACTACACACCAGTATACTGATTTAAGTCTAACAAACTTTAGGTGCAACACATCACTAAAGTAAGGGTAAAAAAAGAACTAGAGTCATTTTCGCCCACAGGACTGCCGCATACTGGATGTTTTTCCCTTTTCACACCATTCTTTGTAAACCCTAGAAATGGTTGTGCGTGAAAATCCCAGTAACTGAGCAGATTGTGAAATACTCAGACCGGCCCGTCTGGCACCAACAACCATGCCACGCTCAAAATTGCTTAAATCACCTTTCTTTCCCATTCTGACATTCAGTTTGGAGTTCAGGAGATTGTCTTGACCAGGACCACACCCCTAAATGCATTGAAGCACCTGCCATGTGATTGGTTGATTAGATAATCGCATTAATGAGAAACTGAACAGGTGTTCCTAATAATCCTTTAGGTGAGTGTGTGTGTATGTATATGTGTGTGTGTGTGTGTGTATATATATATATATGTATATATATATAATATATATTAGGGATGCCACAATATAATAATAATTCTCAATATAATATTGAACCGGTTGGCATGGCATTCACAGTTCAATACGCGCTTGTGAATATGTCAGGTTTGCATTTAATTAATTATTTTTATTTCTCTCCGTTTGAAATATTTCTGTTTATTTCGGCTCTGTTTGAGTGTGCCTGTGAGTCTATATGAGTCTATAGCACTGATATGAGAAAATATCCAATCTTGCCGGTTAAACATTTCAACATTTAATTTTAACATGCGCTGAGCGCGCGCACTAAAAGCCTGTCAAACACGTGATTACTGGACTAAGTAGTCTTACTGTGCTAATAGTCGATTATGTCTAAAGTGAAAATAAAATAGGCGTGTCTGTATATTAGATGCATGCAGGTCTTAAATTGACTGCAGCACAGCCTAGTGAACATGCTGCCGCTTGTAATTCTTGTAATTATTTACTCACTCTAATGTTGTTCCAAACCTGTATCCATTTCTTCTGTTGAATACAGACAGTTGAATACCAGACAGCTGATGGTAGCCAGTGACTTCCATATTATTATTACCTATAATGGGGACCAGCAACTGGTTGGTTTCCAACATTCCTCTGTCTATAACTATCCCTTTAATGTTAATAAAACAACAAAAGACAAAGAGAAAATCACTGCTCTTGCTAATGCAGTATCTTTAATAAGAATCAATGTATATTTTATATTGAAGACTATGTAGTGTTTTAATTTTACATTTATTCATTCAATTTCATACTTAAATGCTGCTGTACAGCTCTGAGCTGCCACTGTAAATCTTTATATATATATAGAAGGGTTTTTAAGTAAAGCTTTAAGTTTAAGTAAGGTTTTTCAAATCTTTTAAGTAAAATAAAAAAATTACAAAAATTCTCCTTACCCTCTTTCTGTTCCTGTCGCCTAAGAATAGAATAGCAAAAACTGATGTGACTAGCCATCAGAACTGAACCAAACTGAACCGAAAACCGTGGTTAAAAACCGAGGTATGTATTGAACCATGGACTAAATGTATTGTTGCATCCCTAATAAATAAATAAATAAATATATATATATATATATATATATATATATATATATATATATATATATATATATATATATATATATATATATATATATATATATATATATATATATATATATATATATCCATCACAGTTGTTTTTCCCACAGTTCCTGATTTATTAAATATCTGCTTGCCATCCCATATCTGATGTGTTCTCAATGCTCAAGATTAAACCACATTTTGACCTTTTTCCATGTTTGGTGGTGCAGAGTGAAACTTTTCACACATTGCGTTTTACTGTGCATTGCTCTTTTAAAATTTCCGTTTAAGAAATACAATGGCACTGAAACGTCTCTCCTCATCATAAAGGGAAATTAGTATCATGGTTGTAATTGCATGTTCTGGTGCGTAGATGAGCACTGAGCTGTGCACGTTTGACGAAGTTCTGCCCCCTCAGAGCAGGGGTGCTTTGTAAGGAGTTAAATTGGATGGTTAATTCGGGTGTTATTTACCCTGTAATTCATTAGCTTGGCCCTGCCATTGGCAGCGGGCAGGCTGTAATTTCACGCTTCGCAATAAAAGATGTCTCATAATCTGCTTCATTTAGCACCGAAAGAATTTAATGAAATTAACTGCAGCCCTAATTAAGACGGTGAATATTAAAGACCTGCTATCAAGCCTTTAACGAGTGTGACATGATCCGCCTTCTGTGGGATTGGAAAAATATCATTTCCCAGGGAAAGGTTGTCGCTGCTCCGAGCCATTTTGGCCAAGATGGCATTTTTGTCATGCACACTAACCTCCCGCAAATTAGATTTTTTTTTCTCTTTTCCCTGTATAATTTTAGCTTGAAAATAATTTAACCAAATACATAAACATCAATCAGTGCTCTCAGTTTAGATTTGGCTAATCTCTTGTTGCCAGTATCCATTGGCTTCGATTGGTTTAAGCTTTCAGGGGAGTGTTTAAACCACTCATTAAGCTCCTTGATGACCTTGACGTGTTATTGTTCAAAGCTGAGAGCTACAATGACCCTCACATTACCGACTTTACTGTCTGTTCATCAAACTTGGACTCCTGAGTATTTATCATGGACAGGAGTGTAGTTATGAAGACATTGGTAAAAATAACTCTTTCCTAGATGTCCTTTATTTTCATTATCAGACAAGAAACTTGATCGATACTATATAATCCTAAAATGTGTCCTCAGTGTCAGAATATTTTTTCTACTCAATGTATTGTCTATAGACTTATATTTCGTATAATTCCACTTAAGAATATAATTTATATTTTCTAGGTTGGTTCCCAACCTGTTTTGTCTTAGTACATCTTTAATTCTCAAGTAACTTGCTTTAACACTAACCTAGAAAAAATCTTTAAATAAATGTCTGATTCTTAGAAATATTATCTTTGTATTCATGTTGGTTTCATATGAATTTGAAAACCTTTTTCTCAACAAATGTTTAAAGATGTCAACTGGTGTAAACGGTAAAAGTAATAAGATATTTTCTGCACATCTTGAATATATATATATATATATATATATATATATATATATATATATATATATATATATATATATATATATATATATATATATATATATATATATATATATATATATGAGTACACATCTTAATAATTTCCAATCAATTATTTATTTATTTAACACAACATCATCACATTATCCCTGGATAACTTTTGATTCACTATACGTTTGTGTTTCAAGCGATCTGTAAATCCAGCATCGAATCAGCCCTAGAAACTTCTATGAACCCTGAAGGAGTATATTTGGCACAGAAATACTTATACGTCCAACTAATTTTTTTGAAACTTTCGCCACGTTTAGCATGAGAACTCTAAAGCTTGGTTTATACTCGCTGCGTCCACGCGAGCGTGAAGGTGCGTGCGGCTAAAATGACGTCTTTACGGAGTGCGCGGTAGTGCGCGTTGAGTGCGCGAGACCCCATTTTGTGTGGCAGTGCGCAGCGCATTTTTTTTTGTAACTTTCCGTGTGGCTACGCATCCGAAGATGCATGAGTTTGAGGCGAATCTAGCCGAGCATGATGTCTCATCACACCGGCACCCAGTTTGCACATACAAAGTTGCTTATATTTACAAAATGAGCATACAAAAGTAGAAATAAGCCCTTTTATTGAAAATGTAGACCCTGCCCCTTTAATTGTGAAAGTGCCCTTTTTCGATCGCACCGCAGTGCCCCCTGCAAACGCAATTTCTATCGAAGGCGATTTAAACCAACCAAACGCGACTCTTACTGAGGGATGAAATGGCATTAGACATCCCATTTAAACTGACTTAAAAAAAATGGTAGAATCTTGTATAACTAAAAAAAACTATTAAAATTTGGTTATTTTGATGAGTTAAAGCAATATAAAAACATATGTTGTCAACTTTTTGATCATATTTTTTTTTACAGTGCATATGTTTTACAGTGCAATCAATATTTTGTCATAAGTCATATTTTTGGATATTTTAAGAAGCTTGTTGACCTTGACACACAATTACAAAGGTCTTCAGGGGTCCACTTTATTCCTGCTTGTTAGTTGCACCACATGACTTTTTTTAATATTAACCAAGCAGAATGTAACCTGTTTGGGAATCACTGTGCAAGAGAACATGGATAATTCTACACTAATGTGTATTTAACGGAGTATTCCCATTTCTAGCCTGATTCAGGTGTGTTTGTCAGCGTGAGAGAATGTGTGCCAGAGCTGCCTGTCGTTAAATGATAAATGTCTTTTGGGGGGTGTGTCCTATCACTGCCTGCGCTGGCCAGATCAGATGGCCGCAGCGATATAAGACCTCCAGCTTTCACGCCGTGTCACTCACGTGGCACCACTTCCCTCGCACACACGCGTACACATTCAGTCACAGTGACAGGGCCGGAGGCAAGCCAGTGTTGGGATGACACACTTAATTTAGCGCCCTTCTCACTGGAGCGCCCAAGAACAATAAGGCCAGTGTGGGCAAACACCCAACCCTTTGTTAAGCGGCTGTCCGGAGCGGACTCATAGGAGACGGATCCTGTCCACCATACTGACTCTGTCCACACCCATGCCTCAGTCCACATTCATCTCCCGGTTAACCTCTCCTTTTGTTATGAAAGAATGGGAGAAATGAGAAGAGCTGAAAGAAGAGGATAACGCACTGATAAGAGCGCATCGGCTTCTTTTAATGGAAGAGCGCACAGATTAAAGGCTTTTGTTTGTTCGTAAAGTTTATTTGTAATGGACGCTCGCCCCGTTCCGGTTGTTTTCCTTCCAGGAAAAAAATGAGAATATAAATTTTCTGTCTTACTTATGTTGGCTTGACAAAGACAACTTACTGATTTACTATTTAAGCTTCTTTTGAAGATCTATGGCCACCGACTGATCAGACTTATGGTTTTCGTAACCAGTCGATCAAACTCCGAAAAATTTATACACTACAAGATCCATCCATCCATCCATCCATCCATCCATCGGATTTTTGCTAATTTGCTAAATCATGCTAGTAATGTGATTAAAACTAGTCATGCACCAACATTCTGTCATGGAAAATATTCAGCCGAAAATTTATTTTTTGGCGGACTGAAATGTGGATAAACTACAACATGTCAGCTGTGTGGAGTTGATCATATCAGTTTCTTATTTTTTGATATTCAGTTTAATGTACTTTTAACTTTCTACTGTAATCTTTTAATCTATGCTGTTTTCAGTTGATGTGTGTGAACTTCTCTGCACATTATTTGTAGTGCGACTACCATCCAACAGTCGCAGTAAGCTGTATTTTGTTAGTTTTGTTATGAAAAAAATCTTGGGTTTAATTAGTATTAGGTTACACTTTATTTTAAGGTGACGTAGTTACATTGTACTCAAATAAGTACCGAGTAATATTAATTAACTACATGTACTTACTGTATAGTTACGGTTTAGTTTAGGTTAGTTACCTGTAACTATGGATAATTTACTGTTTTTACTATAGTAAGTACATGTAGTAACATGTAACTGTCACCTTAAAATAAAGTGTTACCTATTATTATTATTATTATTATTTTATAAAATTCTAACTCTTCTAGAGAAGAGCATTTTGCTAAATACATGCACTATATTACATATTACATATTTTTACTTAAACTGTTGTCTTCATTATTTAATGAATGTTAAAATTATTTTTTTATTTGTAGCTCCCATTTAAATGCTTATATTTCAACAGCGAATTTGAGTAGACCGTTTTTGCAGTTCCCGGCTTGTAGTGAGTAGGAAATGCCTGTGTGAGATTTATTTTTTTGGCCTCTGTTTTGCAACATTACAAGACCTTGCAGGCTGTCAACCAGGGGAGGGTAAAATAGAGGCAAGCAGGGTGTCACCGGCCCGAGCCTTAAATAATGAACGATTACTCCCATCAGAGAAGCGACGTGGTGTTCAATTAGCCTCTCCTGCTGAATGATCGCTTGTCACCTTCCCCGATGGATGTGCAAAATTAATATACCTAGATCCAAGCCAGGCCGAGGTAGAAGACATAACAGCTACCTGCTCAACACAACATGCCTGGAGAGACCACACACTTACACAGTCATTAAAAGATCATCTTGTTCATCTCTCTCTCTCTCTCTCTCTCTCTCTCTCTCTCTCTCTCTCTCTCTCTCTCTCTCTCTCTCTCTCTCTCTCTCTCTCTCTCTCTCTCTCGTTTGTTCTTGCTCCTTTTTTCTTTTTTTTTCTTGAGCCTCATGCGTGCATACACACACACACACCTCAGTCTTAATGAAGTAATGGATATTCACCCTATGTGACAGATGGGCCGCTAGCGGCTGCACCCTTGTTAAAACTCGTCAACTTGTGTTTACCACTCAGCAGGAGTGCCCGTTGTTATTTTTCCCAGGAAGTGCTCTTCTCTTGTCTTGAACACTGGGTTTAGGTTGTACAGACATGTGGACTGACCTAAGGGAACATCCTCACACAGGGCCCGACTGATCTCAGAACAGACACAGGCCTCGTTACCTAAAATCCAGATGATCTCACAACAAATGTATATGTGTCACCCAAGGCCAGGCTGATCTCAGAACAGTTCCACAACATAAAATTTTAAATGAAAAATATGCACTGCTGCTTTACTACATCAGGATGTCTATGAATGCTTAAATAGAATTATAATGCCTTAAATTATTATTATTATTTTATTTAGGCTCCTATTTAGGAATTTAAGGGGCTCTGAGGGACAGATGCAATGTCAAGTGTAAACAAGGTGCCATCAGAACCAAATGTTACTCTTTTGCCATTGCAGATGCTATTTTTTAATAAAACGCTTAAGGTGCATCCCAATTTGTGTGCTTATTCACTATCCTGTGCTGTTTTGTATTATAAATAGTACAAGTAGCGTGTTCACACTGAAAATTCCAAAAAGAAAAGAAATGAAATACCCGAATGATGCACTTAATCAAAATACTCTATGTATTTTGAAGATTGACAAAGTGAAGTTTATTATTTATAGGTTTTCAGCTTCAGAAATTTGTCTTTATACTATACTTTATTTATAATATACTTTATACTGTCAGTCCTCTCAGTGAATTTAATCTTTTTTTTTCCCCCCTTCAGACTGTGTTTGGATACCAATTACCACATAATTAGGCTTGTTTAACGGTGTGTGACAGTTAGGGATCGTGACATTTTTTTTATGAAAATTCAGGCTGTGGAGTGACTGAAAGAAAAACAAGAAGAAATGAAATAGGCAGAGAGTGACAGAAACTTGTCGGCTCTGGTGTTGCATGCTTCGTGGCAGCCAGAGCAAGAAATCTATTATTATCCGTCCTGTCTGCACGTTAATGTTTAACAAGTCCAGCGAAGTGACACGCCGCCGCAGCAGCGTAATTGCTAATCAACGGACAGTTTTATTCCCTTCTTGCCTAATGAATTTGGCTGAAATGAGGTGTGGGCGGCCGGACCCTTAAATGGGCAGTCAGCCGCCACTGATGTGCGTAGGAGAGGAAGGTTAGTGCTCATGTCATAGTGCTAATGTGCTCGCTAACACTCCAAGGGGAATGTAGCTCACGGTGCAGTTTTTTTTTTTTCTTCTCGCGTTCCTCAAAGTGTGCAAATAAACTGTCTGTCCACTTGAGTACAATATAATAGTGTGTGTTTCTTTTTTTTTTTTTTTTTTTTTTTTTTTTTTAGTGGGAGATTTTTTTATGAACCATAGAGCGTTTTAGCCCTCTCTCGCACTTTAAAACAACTCTAATTTTCAGGACAAACATGTTTTATTGTATGAAAGAAATTAATATATGCAACAAGTGTTTATATTCAGCAATGAAGGTTAAACTGTGAATCTCTGTTTTGTTTTTGTTTTTTCTATCAGGGCATGTTGCTGAAAAGAAGCGGCAAGTCACTGAACAAAGAGTGGAAGAAGAAATATGTCACGCTTTGTGACAACGGAGTCCTCACGTATCATCCCAGTCTGCATGTAAGTGCCAACACACACACACATGGCCTGTACACGTGTACTGTATCTGCCTATCTCCTTATCCTATTGGTCCTGCCATGTTAATGTTGTTCTCTGTTTGCCCATCACTGTAACATCCTGTTTTTTTAATGTTCTTTTCACTGACGTTTAACAGATTATCGTGTCCGCCTCAGTAAGCATGTGTCTGATGACACGGTCTTGTCCTTAATTACTGGCTCATCTGTTTGCACACGGCTGATGCTGTTGATGTGTAATATAACGCTGTAATGGCTTGTCATAATCACCAGCTTTGACGACCTGTTTGCCCACACACCAATGGAAATGGCCATCTTTTATTGGTTGTTTTCCTCTCTGGGTTTTTTTGGACTCTAATCAGAAATTATTGTTAGCACTAACCAATCCCAGAGTGATTATACAAATCACAGATGCAAATGAAAGAAACTGTATAGAATGGATGGATGAAGACATGATTGTGATTCAGGACCCAGATTTAACATGGGAATGATCCAAGTGGCAACCTGACACAGTATCAAAATGGTTTATTGTGCAAAAGTAAACACAAATGTCTTTAAAATATAATATTCATGCTTTAATGCTGTCTTTTTTTTTTTTTTTTTACACAAAATTTTTAAAACTTCCACTGGTAATTTAAGATGCTTTCAATCATTTTAAGAGGAAAAATATGTATCTGGACAAAAATACAAAATAACATGTGAGGTCTATAATATTTTAGAAGATCACAAGAGCACAGTGTCTGTTCTTTCTCATATTATGAAAGCGCAAAAAATGTGAATACTTTCGTTCATCTTTGGAACTCAAGTGAAAATATTTTTAATCTTTTCACATGATTTTTTCCCCCCATTTTTGCCCATCTTTTTGAAGCTTGAAAATGTTGATTACCTAGACTTTCAATGGATGGTAAATTATGACTGACATCCCTTAATCCGTAGGGTTTAATATGGAGTTGGCCCACCCTTGTTTATAACAGCTTCAACTCTTCTGGGAAGGCTTTCCACCAGGTTTAGGAGTTATAATGAGCGCATTTGTGAGGTCAGGGACTGATGTTGGATGAGAAGGCCTGGTTCGCAGTCTCCGCTTTAATTCATCCCAAAGGTGTTCTGTCAGGTTGAGGCCACGTTCCTCCACATCAAACTCACTCATCCATGTCTTTATGGACCTTGTTTTGTGCACTGGTGCGTAGCCATGTTGGAACAGGAAGGGACCATCCCCAAACTGTTCCCACAAAGTTGGGAGCATGAAATTGTCCATGTGCGCACTGTGCTCCTCAGCATGCGCTGACCCCGCTCTGTGATTTTTACTTGGGCTACCACTTCGTGGCTGAGTTCCCAATTGCTTCCACTTTGTTATAACACCACTAACAGTTGACCGTAGAATATTTAGTAGTGAGGAAATTCTCAAATGGACTTGATGCACACCTTTCACGACACCACGCTTGAATCCACTGAGCTCCTGAGAGCGACCCTTTCTTTCACAAATGTTTGTAGAAGCGTCTGCATATCTAGGTGCTTGATTTTATACACCTGTGGCCAAGAAATGATTGGAACGCCTGAATTCAATGATTTGGAGGGGTGTCCCAATACTTTTGGTAATATAGTGTATATGGTTAATTACATCTTTTAGATTTTTCTTTTTCTTGTGTTATTCGAACTCTTTAGAACAGACTTGTGACCCTTTTTATTTCTTCCAATTATCTCAGATACTGAGCCCATGGATGTCAGATGAGTACAAAGGGGTGACACTTTTAAACTTAAAAAAAAAAAGAAGGAAAATAATTTGTCAAATTCAATGAACATAATTTAAACTCGCATACATTAATTCCCTAATTAACAGCCTCATCTAGGTGAATTAGAGGTAGTGTGCATCATCATATACAGTCCCACTCCTTCTCTTGACTGTGAACAGGTTCCTCTCATCAGCAAGTGCCTGCTACACAGGCATCAATTAGATTGTTTGCGGAGGCTAATAGGATGAAACTCAATCAGGGCTCTTAATTGCTCAACTATGTGAAAAAGAAATCACATTAATGCAGCTGATTAAGTGGATGGCAATAGATGCAACCTAATTAGTGAGGGGAAAAATATCCCAAATAACTCATCCATGTTCACATCCATTATAACCACAACTTTTAATCTTTTTTAGCACACTATTGTATGTTGATTAAACTTGCACTTTGTTAAACACTAGGTGATTAGGCTTAAGCGCAGTATGGTTTGATAGATTAATCTATGCAGAGCATCAATTTTAAATACACATCTGCCCCTGAAGTAGCCAGATGATGATCTTTTCATCAACTGTTCACATTTGAGCACTTCAAATCCCTAAGCTAAATCCCTCAAGTGGTTTGCCCATCCTTTATTTTAAATCAAGAGTTACATATGGACCAGTCCCCGGAGTGTATGTCCTACATGAAACACAATAACGTATGTTCTTCAATAGAGCAGCTACGTGGAGTCTTTCGCCATAATGAGCAGGGGCAAGGCTTTGAGAGGGAGCGTGTACCACCCAGAACTGCCATACATCAGCTGAGTGCCAATCAAATAACACAAAGACCTGAAGAGTCTCTGTGTATGTGTGCTGTACCGAGCAATTTACGGCAAGAGCATAACATGTCCATCCCTCACTAGAGGCCAACAAAAGGGCAATTCAAAGCCAAGAGCTCTCAACACGGTTTAACAAGCCACAGGAGAGCCCTTCAGGAGTGGCGGGCCAACAGCTTGCGGCTGGTAATTGCATCCCTATTAGCATTGAGTAACTTTCATCATCAACGCAAGCAAAGCCACGCGCAAATCCAGACAACGCAGTTAGAATCCAAACACATGCTGCGATGGCATGCTGTGATCTGCAGATAAGGAAAAAGAGGATTGGAGGAAGATTTTACATGTGCTCTAAAAGGCATTAGCTGATTTTCTGCATACCAAAGTGCATTTCTTCACCATGAATTTCAAATATGTTAATATTGATTTCTTCGCCTCCAGAGGGTGGGCAGAATTAACTGTGTGCTGACAAAATAAATTTAGTAGACACTTTTCATCCAAAGTGTCCACTGCTGTTGTAGTAATCTTTTTGTAATTTTTACTATAGGATTATATGCAGAATGTTCATGGGAAGGAGATCGACCTGCTTCGGACTACAGTGAAGGTTCCAGGGAAGAGACCCCCGAGGGCCATCTCCACATGTGCGGCCCCCAGTCCCAAAACCAATGGGCTGGCCAAGGACATGAGCAGCCTGCAACTTGGACAGACACCAGGTAATGTGATCATGCTTTTCTAATGTATATATGTATGTGTATGTATGTGTATGTATCTATGTGTGTGCGTGTGCGCGTGTACTCTACCAGTCATAAGTTTGGACACACTTTCCCACACTTTTTGATGGGAAAGTGTGTTCAAACTCTTGACTTGTAGTGTGTGTGTGTGTGTGTGTATATATGTATGTATGTATGTATGTGTGTGTATGTGTATGTATATATGTGTATATATGTATACGTGTGTGTGTGTGTGTGTGTGTGTGTGTGTGTGTGTATATATATATATATATATATATATATATATGTATATATATGTATACATATATAATGTATATGTATGTATGTATATATGTGTGTGTGTGTATGTATGTATATATATGTATGTATATGTATACTGTATGTGTGTGTGTGTATATATATATATATATATATATATATATATATATATATATATATATATATATACACATCTACAGGATTATTAGGAACACCTGTTCAATTTCTCATTAATGCAATTATCTAATCAACCAATCACATGGCAGTTGCTTCAATGCATTTAGGGGTGTGGTCCTGGTCAAGACAATCTCCTGAACTCCAAACTGATTGTCAGAATGGGAAAGAAAGGTGATTTAAGCAGTTTTGAGCGTGGCATGGTTGTTGGTGCCAGACGGGCCGGTCTGAGTATTTCACAATCTGCTCAGTTACTGGGATTTTCACACACAACCATTTCTAGGGTTTACAAAGAATGGTGTGAAAAGGGAAAAACATCCAGTATGCGGCAGTCCTGTGGGCGAAAATGCCTTGTTGATGCTAGAGGTCAGAGGAGAATGGGCCGACTGATTCAAGCTGATAGAAGAGCAACTTTGACTGAAATAACCACTCGTTACAACCGAGGTATGCAGCAAAGCATTTGTGAAGCCACAACACGCACAACCTTGAGGCGGGTGGGCTACAACAGCAGAAGACCCCACCGGGTACCACTCATCTCCACTACAAATAGGAAAAAGAGGCTACAATTTGCACGAGCTCACCAAAATTGGACAGTTGAAGATTGGAAAAATGTTGCCTGGTCTGATGAGTCTCGATTTCTGTTAAGACATTCAGATGGTAGAGTCAGAATTTGGCGTAAACAGAATGAGAACATCATGCCTTGTTACCACTGTGCAGGCTGGTGGTGGTGGTGTAATGATGTGGGGGATGTTATCTTGGCACACTTTAGGCCCCTTAGTGCCAATTGGGCATTGTTTAAATGCCACGGCCTACCTGAGCATTGTTTCTGACCATGTCCATCCCTTTATGACCACCATGTACCCATTCTCTGATGGCTACTTCCAGCAGGATAATGCACCATGTCACAAAGCTCGAATAATTTCAAATTGGTTTCTTGAACATGACAATGAGTTCACTGTACTAAAATGGCCCCCGCAGTCACCAGATCTTAACCCAATAGAGCATCTTTGGGATGTGGTGGAACGGGAGCTTCGTGCCCTGGATGTGCATCCCACAAATCTCCATCAACTGCAAGATGCTATCCTATCAATATGGGCCAACATTTCTAAAGAATGCTTCCAGCACCTTGTTGAATCAATGCCATGTAGAATTAAGGCAGTTCTGAAGGCAAAAGGGGGTCAAACACAGTATTAGTATGGTGTTGCTAATAATCCTTTAGGTGAGTGTATACTGTCCGAATATGTACAGTCACTGACTCTGCGGGACCGTGACAGCTATTTTTGTAAATTAACTCTCGCGGATGGAAGCAGGCTGCCTGACCCGTATGCATACATTTATCAATTAATTATGTTGATCACTCAGTACACTGACCAAACTGGTTAACTGACCAAAATATAATGACGAGTGGATAACATTACAGTAGCCTACTTTTTTTTTTAAAGCTAAGCCTGGTGTAGTTCTTGTATCTTGTTCTCATTAGAAACAATTTAACCAGGCTTTAAATATTTCCTAAACAACATATGAATTACTTTCGGGTGGTTTGGGGAATTTTGTCAAGGCTTATTGTCTAATGTAACCTATCACTGGGCTAACTATGATTAGCAATGTGGATCATTTTAAGAGACCCTTCAAAGGATGGCACACACATTCATCGCTGTATGTTTGTTTAACATTTAAGCTAGCTAACGTTAGTGTGCTGAAGGTTGACGACTTTTCACCTATAAAACAGAAACTTGCTGATTTGTACTAGATAAAACCATAGATACATATGCATAGATTATTTTACCTGATATGAAGTGTGCACTGCAAACACGAGCATTATATATGAACGTCTCCGTCCAGTTTGTACGCCGTATTGCATTCAACCACAATTGTCATCTTGATTTCTGTGAAGGAATGTCTGCCGGGATCCGGTAAAACTTTAGTTTTTGAACCAAAAGTGCTGTTCCTTCTATTCTGGCAGCCAAAAACACAAGAAGACGACATTTTAAAGTCAAAACCTCAAACTTTTAGCGCGTCTGCTATGAGTTCTTACTTATGTTTTGCCTCCAGCTAGAGTGGTGACGCCACAGTGATGTAGGCGATTAGGGGTATATATATATATATATATATATATATATATATATATATATATATATATATATATATATATATATATATATATATATATATATATATGTATATGTATATATGTATATGTATGTGTGTGTATATTATTTTAATATAACAAAATTAGATTTAAAAAAAAATTTAATTTAATTTAATAGAATCTATACTGGACAGGGTGTTTCTCTGCTTTTGCCCCAAGAAGCGACCCTATATATTAAAAATGATATAATAAATTTCCATACATTGTTTCCTAGAAAACAAATGTATTAATGCATCTTAATGTCAATATAATGGGTCTCAGAAGTGCGCAGTCTTCATTAGTAGAGAATTAAACAATTAAGTTATTGTTTAGTTATTCGTATACACACTCATTGGATCAACAATCCTTAAGCCCCCCAAGGAGTGTTAAAGACCGTTCTCAGGCACATACACACACACATACAGCACCAGGAGGACCAAACTAATAGCATGAATATTCAGTGACCCATAATACATGTACTAATTATTGTCATGAATATTAATGCAATCAGCGCTCGTTCTCCAGTCAGGCAAGTCCGAAATGAACACTAATGAGAGGGAGAGAGAGAGAAAATGAGGGAAGGAGGGGAGGGAGGGTGCGGTAGAGGAGAAAAGAGAGATATTTCACAATGGTAAGGCAGCGAAAGCTTTTGTAAGTCGAGTATTTGACTGTAGGGCCGGGTCAGCGGTGTGATCACATGCACCTCTGATTCCTTTGGTCTTAACATCTCTTTTTGTGAAAGCTCCAATTATCCACTGAATCCATTATAGCATATCTTCACACACTGCTGTTCTTGCACTGTGTGTGTGTGTGTGTGTGTGTGTGTGTGTGTGTGTGTGTGTGTGTGTGTGTGTGTGTGTGTGTGTGTGTGTGTGTGTGTGTGTGTGTAAACCCTGCTCTGCCCTCATACATACATAGTGTTTATTTTCTTCCAGATGGCCACGGATGTAAAAATGTAGTTTATCAGGCCTCTCCTGAAGTACTCAGCTTTTGCCATTTACCCAAAGGTGCTGCCGTCTGATTTATCCGCTACAATGGAGATTAAATTGAGTCATGACATTTCATTCAGTCGAGTTTGCAACGGGCCAGTGGAGGCCCGTGGGTACACCTTTTCCCAACAACATATTAAAAGCCAGGAAAATAAATATTTACTGAACCCTTTCTTTGACTACATCAAGTGTTTTGTGTGCACCGACTGTAGCTAGGGCAAATGACAAGTGGTATCATCACATCAGCATTTTTTTAATTTTGTTCGCTGCTATTGGACAAACTGTTAAATTGTCAGAGTTGTATTTTGTCTGTTCGTAAGCCCAGCAGCCTTATGGTTGATTGTGTTTGAGTCAGTATTTGCACGTCATATAATATCTTTCTCACATTTGTTTGTGCTCAGTTGTGCTGTAATCTTATTAGTGCGATTAGATATGACTTCCTATGATGTCCACTCTAATTTCCATGCAAGTCAGACAAACCTCTCCCACAGTTAATGATGACTCACTGTGGTGATAATTAACCATTAAGTAATCTGATGTCATTATTTATGCTCGTTGACGAGAACGCATAAAGATGTTTGGTGCATGTGTGTTAGGTATGCTTATTATTATTGTCGTTAACAAAAACTATTATAAAGGCAGCAGCTAATTAGGGATGCCTGCCTCTATAGTACAATTCTGGTCGATTTCAGCAAGATAATCTTTATTGTCTTGTTGTGGATGGTATTAAAATAGCATACTGCTCTGTCTAAATAATGAAAAATAAAACTCTAAAAACCATAATTTTAAGTGCATTTAAGCATCGCAATATAATGTACAGTATGAAAAATAGGTTTGCTAAATATTACATTTAACGGGTTAATTCACCCAAAAATGCTAATTCTGTCATAATTTACTCTCATGTCATCTTAAACCAAAACTTTCGTCTATCTTCAGAACACAAATGAAGACCTTGTAAAAGTAGTTCAAACTATTTAAGCAGTCACTTTATATGATTAACAGATTTAATTTAGGCTTTTATTCACATATAAACATTGATAACAGAATTTTTAACTTGATGACTTCAATTATTAATTTAGTTTAGATTTAACTAAATGTTGGCAAAGGTAATTTAAATGTAGAATTTGGGGAAATTATCATACACAATTAAATATTACATTTAACAGGTTAATTCTGGTTGCAAAAGCTTTATGTCATTTTCTCACTCTGATGTAGTACAGCCATGTGCTGGTGGCACTTCCTATGACCTTGACTCAGGTTGGAAAAATAGAGTGTTGATCTTCAGATTTTTTTTTAATTTTTTTTATTTTTTTTTATTTTTTATTATTACAACTTAAATGGCGGTGAATTGTTCTCTTTTTACAATATATGTTCTCAAGCAAAATTACCCAGCCCCCAATTCAGCCAATTCATGTTTTTGTTTATTTACTTTTACTTTTATCTGGTAGTATTCACCCTAATCCCGGACCTGGTTATTTGAGTCCTGATGATTTTAAATCTAGATCTGGAATTGGTTTTATTAATTTGAACATTGGCAGCTTGCTTCCAAAAATGGACTCATTTAGAATCTGGGCTCATTCAACAGATGCAGATTTTATTATTCTCTCTGAAACTTGGTTAAGCAAAGCTATTCCAGATAATGAAATAAATATAAGTGGGTTCTCTTTGTTCAGATGTGATCGTTTGAAAAAGGGTGGTGGAATCGCAATAATATGTAAGAAGTAAATTCCACACAGTGATAACTGCTTTATCCCTCAGTAAGATGTTTGAGTTTTTAGCTTTCTAAAGATGCTTATTTGACTTTGATTGGTTGTTACAGGCCTCCCTCAGCAAATTCCGAGTCTCTTGTTCTATTGCAACAGCAACTTTCTACTATTAACTTTAATGAAATATTATTAGTTGGTGATTTTAACTGGGATTGGTTATCTTCTGTTTCAGATAATTTTAAATCTTTCATTTAACACAGTTGATTGATAGTCCCACTCAATTAAATCTTAAATGCTCTGATAAATCAACTTTATTAGACCTTTTCCTGACTAATACACGTCACAAATTTACAGATATAGGTATATTTGCAGACAATGTGTCATAGCCGTTGTAAGGAATACTAAACGTCCAAAATTTAGACCTTAAAATTCTTTTTACAAGAAACAGAAAACATTTGTACCTTTTTGACTGGAGTCGTATTAATTTAATAAATAATGTCGAGTTAGCTTGAACTTTTTCATAGTAGTTTTATCCATTTGGTAAATGAGCATGCACTGAGTGAAGGCCCAAAATAATCCTTGGTTTACATCGGAGCTAGCTAGGCTTCTGCGGGACAGGAATGCATCTTGGGCTAAAGTCAGAAGCACCAGGGTTGAATCGGACTGCTTCAATTTAGAAAGTTGAGAAATCTCTGTACTTCCCAGATAAAAAAAAGGCCAAATCAGATTTTTATTTAATTGAAACATCACAAAATTTAAATAATACGGTTAAATTTTTGAAAACAATAGTCATTATCTCAAGCTGATAATGTGGATATAAATAAAATGATTACTAAAAATGATCACCTGACAGAGAAGTCAGTTATTTTAGATAGTTTAAATAAGCATTTTATATCCTCATGTTTTTTTTATTTGAATCTCAGTCTTTTATCTGTTCTATGACTAATACTCTTACTGTACCCTCAATTGATGTCCCATACAAATTGATCAAAAATTTGAATTTACCCAATTCACCGCTTCTGAGGTCCATAAAGTCCTGAGTCAGTTAGATCCAAATAAGCCTGCAGGTCCTGATAAGCTGGAACCATATTACTTAAAGCCAGCAGCTGATTTTATTGCTGAAGCATTGACTTACTTATTTAATCTTTCTATTTCCCAATGTGAACTCCAAAGATTTGGAAGTCTGCTTTTGTTTCTCCTCTTTTTAAAGGGCGGGATTCATTGCAGTTGAATAATTATAGGCCAATATCTAAATTGTGTGTTTTATCCAAGCTTTTAGAGAAATTAGTGAATGAACAATTAAAATCTTTTCTCAAAATAATAAATTATATTTTTTCCTCTTTTCAGTCGGTTTAAGCAGCATAGCACCGTCACTGCTGCTATGAAAGTGTATAGTGATATTATCAATGCCTTTTTCTTGATTTATCGAAGGCTTTTGACACAGTTGATCATGACATTCTTTTAAAAAGACTTGCCATTGTTGCTCTCTCAGAAAATGCTATAAATTGGTTTGCTAACTACCTTTCAGCGAGAACATAGTGTGTGTTTTTAAAGGATTGTACCTCATCTGTTCTGTCAGTCTCTAAAGGAGTCCCCCAGGGGTCTGTTCTGGGACCCATTTTATTTTCTTGGTATATTAATAATATCTGTGATAACATTCCTAATGCTATGTACCATCTATATGCAGACGACACTGCCATTTATTGCTGTGCTTCATCAGTTTCACAAGCCCTTTATGTGTCTTATGTCCCTTTCTGGTTTTAAATGCAGATAAAACTAAACTAATGATCTTTTCAAACTCAAAAGCTTTACCAGGAATCTTCCTGATATTATATCTTCCCAGGGAACAAGAATAGAATGTGTTGCGAGAGTTATAAGTACCTGGGTATTTTATTTGATAGTCAACTAACTTTTAAGCCACATATTGATAAATTACTTTCTAAACTTAAGCTTAAATTGTTTTTTTATTTTAGAAACCGATCCTTATTTTCTTTTAGTGCAAGGAAATATTTGGTATCGGCAACATTTTCACTATTAGATTGTGGAGATTTGCTTTATATGAATGCCCTAGTATATTACTTGATATCACCTAGTATAAAAACTTTATACCATTTATCATAGCGCTTTACATTTTATTACTGGTTATAGCTATCGAGCACATCATTGCACTTTATATGATAAAGCTGAGTTGCCATCTTTGTATATCCGAAGAGAGAAGTTTTAATTGGTGTTGTTTCATTTTATAAATCTATTTGTGGTTTAATTCCGTCTTACTTGTCTCTCAGCTTTTCTAATATAAATTGTTACAATCTTCGTTCAAATGATTTGTTACACCTTAAAGTTCCTCTGGTTCGAACAGAGCTAGGAAAAAGAGGCTTTAAATATAATGCTTCCTCTGCTTGGAATAATTTACCAAAGATCTTAAAGCTGACTATGTTTCCATCGCTAAATGAGTTTGTTACTTTTAACAGATTATGTGTTTTCTCCTTTGGTAAATTGTTGTTGTGTTTTTCTGACTGGATATGTATTTGTATGTTTATGTTATTGTAGTTACCTTCTTGGCCAGGTCACTCTTGTAAAAGAGATTTTAATCTTAATGAGTTTTTTTAACCTGGTTAAAATAATGAATGAAAATAACCAATGGTTACCGATACTGCTAAATTAAAATAAAAATTCTAATATCAGCTGATAACCAATATGGTACATACATATTGTACTAAAAAAATTGTTTTAGTTAACTGGAGTTTGCAAAAGAATGGAATCACTATGCTCTAAAGTGCACTATAACACAAACAAAAACTAAATGACATTACAGATAACTTTCAGTCAATTTCTCCATAAGTTGGTGCATTAGGTATATTATAACAGTGGTGTATTAATTATCATGCATGTCTCTCACAGGCTCTGTGACCAGTAGTTCTTCTGCGTCTCAGATGGCAAGTGGCATCAGTCTGGTGTCATTTAACAGTCGGCCAGACGGGATGCACCAGCGCTCATATTCTGTATCCAGTGCTGACCAATGGAGTGATGCCACAGTCATCGCCAACTCAGGAATCAGCACGGGTAAGTGTCGGACATGTTCTGCCCCCTCAAACTGCTGTGGGGGAAGGGGGGTGCTTGTATGCATGTCGTTGTCTTAAAGGTTTTTCTTCAGAACAGAGAACAGAACCTTAAACAGTGATTTTTCATCCTATAGTTGTAAACGCACACATACACCCACTCCACCTTTCATTGATCTTTGTGTCAAGCTCTAATGCTGCTTTAACTGTTTATCAAAGTAATGGCCACTCAGGAGAAGCACATTACCAAAGGCTCATCCGTCCACGGCGAGTCACTAGCAGAAGAGAAATGTTTGGAGCATGATGTTTATCCGTCTGTCACCTTTCTGCTTTCATACTGTCTGTATATAATTTCATACTTCGCTATTTTTATGAAACCTCTCATGTCTGCAAAGCCACAGGGGAAGTGGGAAGTCACTATTGGACTGACAGCTGTCAGACACCATGTGTATATGTGTGCTGATGAACGGCAGTGACATGGTGTGACTAGTTTTAGGCTTGTCGTTTGACCCCTGTCTGTAGTTTCCACTGTTTAGCCCGATAACAATTAAAGCTGTGAAAAGCTTAAACGGGCTCCGCAGCAGGGCACTACACACACACAGCTGAGCCACAGACCCCACACATGACGTCAACAACAGAACTTGTAGTATGGTACACGTACAACATGTGAAATTCACCGGTCTTTAGGGTTGGGTACCGTTCACATTTTTACCGGTACCCAATGGTACCTTTTTTTTTGGTACTTTAGGGATACATCAATAACTGTAAAGAAACTGTAAGTGTTATTGACATTATGCCAGAGCTGCCTTGGTCTGCCATTTGTCTGTTATTGTTTGTTTACTGTAATATTTACCAGTAAATAGTAGGCTACTAGCTACTTAATTAATTGAATTCATAAAAACTATTTTTTTAATTCAATTTCTATGAAAAGATTTCCCACAAATTCTGTTGTGTATTTTCTGGTAATCAAATAAAGCCATAAAACATTAATCTATCTTTTAACCTAATTAAACAAACTTTTTTGTCAAACAAAGTGCTGCACAACTGAGCTTTATACTGTTAAAATTAAAACATGGAAGAAAATGTTTTATTTATTACTTAAAAAAGAAAGTTTTGATAATGTATTATTATATTAGTGTTAGTAATATTACACTGAGACGTATCTAAATTATAATGTGCAACTGTAATATTTGTCAAGTTAAACCAAACTTTTATTTTGATGGGTTGCTGTGAATACCTTTTGAGTTTCTGTGTGTTTATGACATGACGGTAGTTTTTCTCACATGAAACGGTAAAAAGCTCATGAAGTGACACTCAGAGCACCTCTGGAGATGACGGACGTGAATTCATGTCCTCGTATGAGATGGAAACATGCGACCGTCATGCACGATTGTGTGTGAAGTAAATTAAACTGCACGTCAGCGCCCTTCATTCACACAGAGACATGCGGGACATGCAGGATTCGTATTTAAATAGTCTTTTTGTTGTTTAATATTCACAGACACTAGTCTATATCACCAGATGCGTTCTCAGGTACCGAACTTTGGTTACCGATTGATTTTGATTTTGTGAATCGGTACTCTGTAGTACCGACGTAATTCGGTCGGTGCCCTTAAAAGTACATATTTCGGTACTCAACTCTACCAGTCTTACAAATTTACATTTGTGTACACACGTACACACACACACACACACACACACACACACACACACACACACACACACACACACACACACACACACACACACACATATTTATCCGACTATCTAGTGTCACTAAATGTACAGGGGTCATATAATAAATTTCATGCGCATCAAAACAAATAGTTTTTAAATAGTTCTGCACCCCGCCCCACAGCCGTTTCTAAACATTTCATTGGTCATGTCAATCACTGTGCTGATTGCCTACACAACATTGAAACAAATACTAAGCCCTAACCCAAATCACACCAACATAACTGCAACAAATGTATTTTGCATTACCAAACAGTGACAAATTTCTGGCCTACTGCATTTAACTTATTTATTTTTTTATTTTTTTATTATGGCCATTGATGATAAAATTATCTAAAGTGGGCAATTCAGAACTATTACGATCTTGATCATTGTGAAATCTAATTTACATGAGCACACATTTACACATTTACTTCTAAATAGTAATTAATCCGCACTGAATTCAAATGCCTAGTGAAATATAAACTGCTTAATAGTATGTATTCAGTCTAACTTGGTAAGTAGAAAGTGCTGCTTGTATACCTGTCACTTGGTGTGGAATAATTGCAGAAGATTGTTGATTAATTGCTTTATAGTGCATTGTCAACATTTTTCAGCATGCAGCAAAAATATGCTCAGCTGCAAAATATTTCGTCTCAGTTCTTCTGGTATGCAGAATTACATGCATACAGTGTGTAAAAGATGATGATGATGATGATGATGATGATGATGATGATGATGATGATGATGAATACTTTATTCATCCCTTTAGGAAATTCAAACATCCTGTATCTCACACAACACCAAACAGTTACAGACAATAGAAACAAACAAACACCCAGATTCTAATAATAGATAACACAGCCACAACAACCTATTTACAAAGCTGTACAATAAAAAGCATAGTAGCATACATGTTTAAAAGACACATTGTCCTAAGAATAAATAATTCATATCTATATAATTAATAACTCAAATTAATATACAGGCTAAAATATTGCACATGTCCCTGAAAGTTCAATAACAACAATTGATGGCTTAATAAAATAAATACCAAAACAGCCTAGAATATTGCCTCAGCATGTCCAGTATTTTGTAAAGTTGTAGTGATAAGAGAGGGTGTGGGAGATCAAGAACTGTTAAACAGCCTCTCAGTTCTCTCTCTTCTCCCTCTTGGTTCTGCAGCGCAGTGAAATGAGTCGTCTGCTACAGCTACTAAATCCATCAACAACCTTTTTTTGTTGTTGCAAAGGCTGCATTACATTTGTGAACAGTATTCAAAACAGTACTAAAATGTGGACGAAAAAAGGAAAATGTCTCAAAGTGACCCCTTTTAAGGACTGATATATTATTATTAATTGATTTATATTTTTTCAGAAATCCACTTATGATGTTTGTGTCATAATTTATAAAAAAAAAAATTTTTTTAAAGAACAAAAACAAAACGACATTATAAATATCCACTATAGTACAAACAAAAATTAAATAGAATTAGTGTCATAATTTTGAAAATGCAAACAAAATAAATGATTCCACGTAAAACTAATAAAAACTCAATTGAAAAAAATTATAAACATTTTTAGCATGTGTTGATAAATAGCCTCTCTTAAACATTATAAGAAGCATATGAAGCCCTCTCTGTGTGCATCACCACGTGTATCAGTGACTTCAGCACTAAAACAGCAGTGATATTCAGGAGGGTTGTTCGGACACTGCAGCGCTCCGGAGGGCTCTGTTGTGAGGTTGTGTGAGTACTTGTATCCTTCCCCCCAGGAATCTTTTAAAAATAACCTTTCTGCTGGCCTAATGATGTGTCTGTCCGTGGCCTGACTGGATCAGATCTGATGGCTGGATGACGGTAGTGCCGGACGCTGATTGCTTGTCACCTCTTGCCCCCAGGAGCTGGCGGGAATGAGATCTTGTCTTTCTTCTGAGAGAAATGGAGAGAGATAAGTGGTAGCAAAGTAATTAACTGACGTTCCTTGCTCTGCTCTGAGAGGGAGAGACTGTTGACTAACCTCTAACCTTTTGTTTAGTCTCTAGCCAGGAAGCTAATTTAAAGCAACACTACACTTTTTTTTTTTTTTTTTAAATAGGCTCATTTTCCAACTCCCCTAGAGTTAAACAGTTGAGTTTCAAATCCATTCAGCAGATCTCCGGATCTGGTGGTAGAACTTTTAGCATAGCTTAGCATAGACAATTGAATCTGATTTAGACTGTTAGCTTCTCACGCAAAAATAACCAAAGAGTTTCTATATTTTCCCTGTTTACTCTTCTGTAGTTACATCGTGTACTAAGACCGACAGAAAATGAAAAGTTGTGATTTTCTAGACCGATATGGCTAGGGACTATTCTCTCATTCCTGCGTAATAATCAAGGAACTTTGCTGCCTTACCATGGGTGCAGTGGTGCAATGATATCACGCAGCGCCTGAAAATAGTCCCCAGCTCGCTCTCTGTGCAAGCAGGTTGTCACGTTGGTTATGCTGATGGAAGTTAGCCTATTTTCAGGCACTGCGTAATATCATTGCGCCGCTGCTCCCATGGTATGGCAGCAAAGTTCCTTGATTATTATGCAGGAATGAGAGAATAGTCCCTAGCCATATCGGTCTAGAAAAACTTTTCAGTTTCTGTTCATGTTCAATTATAAAAACACTAGGTTTGGTTAGGTTTGTAAGGCTGTACGGTTTGGCCAAACATGTTGTTTTATATATATCAATATGACTACTATTTTATGATAATAATCATCATCATAATCATTATTATTATTACAACAAAATAGATTTAACAATAATAAATATCACTATTGAAATAACACACACACACACACACACACACACATATATATATATATATATATATATATATATATATATATATAGAGAGAGAGAGAGAGAGAGATCATTAGAAAGTTCTAAGGTTTCATTATAAAATATTAAATGATTATGATAAAAGTCCTTGTCTAATTTCTTTTTCTCAGGGAATCTTATGCATCCACGGAGCCAAAAACTCTCACTTCTATACACTGGAGAAAAGCTTATGGATACGCATGTTTATTTAAAAATTCTTTAGAGAGAAGTATTATTTTTCCTATTTTTACCCAAAATAGGGTGTTGTGAGCATTAGTAAGTACACGTAATGCTGAAAGTCCACAAGTAAGACTTGTTGAAGGCATAAAACTTATGACGTTCCAGGAAATCCCATATATAGACAAAAGCATTCAGCTATTGTTGTAGCAGAATAAAGATGTTTAAACGCAAAATAAAGACATTTTGGCTGATGAAGCATGAAGATAAGCATTAAGATGATACACGTACTATTACGACAATATATGGTTTTTCTGTGTTCTAAATCTATTTTCATATAAAGTATAATGTAATGCTAATTGATGCAGTCTTTATCATTGTATAGAATACTATAAAATAATATAATTTCTGCCTCATTCTGTCATATGAAGACATGACCTTATGAAGTGAGTTTGAAGTAATTTCATGAAATGTTCTCTTTAGTTGGAAAACAGGTTTGTAAACGCTGATTACAAGTTTGGAAAAGTGTTTGGCGTGTCTTTTTCAAATGCATGTTATAAGTGACTCAAGCTTACAGCGCTTGCAGAGATGGATCAGTATTTAATGCAAATCGATCAATCTGCTCTAATCAGTGCTCTTCTTCAACATAAATCACGATATGCATATAGTTATTTAATTAAAAATCGCGGCCTTTGTGATTACTTTGACTAAACCAAAGCACGATTTTGGTTTAATTCAAGTTAATAGTGCAACCCTAGATTAACCTCACACACTCACACAAACAAGCGGCTCTATGTCACACACATGTTTTTAGAGCAGTTTGCAATCAATGAATACTTTACATTCATAGCAGGTGATTGCTTATTGATCTGCTGTTGATGAATTATCAAAAAAGCCCCTTTCATGCATAGTCTTTACTGGTAAATTACCATTAAGAGATCATGTGTGAACAGGACCTTTTCAAAAATACTGGTTAAATTGGTTCTGTCAATTTCGCGATATGAGAAGCTGTAACATTACCAGTAAATTACCGGTATGATGCTGTGTGTGAACAAAGAACAGGATTACTGATATGATCACATGCAATGTCAGAATGGGCTGACGAGAAGTTTGCTCTGGGCCAATCATAAAGCTCTGTTGGAGCTGTTTACAATAATATGTTCTGATGCTTTTAATTGTTTTTCTATGTAAACATGCACTAAACTTGTAGCGCATCTCACGCTCGCCTCCTTTTCCATTCCTCAGCTCTGCAGTTATAGTGTAGCCTACTATATTAACTGCAATACTATAGTAACTATTATGTGTCTTGTGTTTTTAACAGCAAAACCACATTCTGTGTGATCGTCCCCTTATGCCTGTCACTGAGAAGAAAAAAAAGTTAAACTAAATTGCTTCTCATCCAGGTGGATGAAGAAAACAGGACAGCGTTTTAAAGTCATTTCCGATGATTGACATCAGAGTTTACCAGTATTTTGGTAATTTTGTGTGAATGGTATCTTGCCAGTAAAAAGATGGAACGCTGTTTCTTGTGTGTACAGCATATTTTTGAATTTACTGGAAAAGTCATTTTGGTAATGTTACTGTAATTGCCCTTGATTACTGTGTGAAATCTTTACCTTATGGTGTTTATATCATACCTGAAAACTCCTTGCCTTTCTAAAAAGCACAGCTGTGTTCAGGGGTTAAAAGGGTGACCGCTATACTTTTGCTGTTACATAAGTGCCACCTACTGTCAGAGATTGAAGCTGCATTTATATTCGGCCAGTGGATCGAAAAGAAGCTAATGTGCATTCAAAAAATCTGAATTATTAAATTTATCATTTTACAAAAAATAAATAATAGTCTTTGTCAACCTGTATCATATGAACTGTAAAGTTGTTTAAATTGTAATTTTATGTTTTGCATGTTACCATAGACAATGCTGTACCCCACCCATATGGAATTAGTTTTATTTGTGCAGGTCTTAAAAAGGTCTTGCAAAGCCTTACATTTGCAGACGCCTGCAGTTTCTTGTCCCTGTGCTTTTTATGCAAAATAAACCGAACCGAGCTGTTTTGACCTGAGATCATTTAGATCTACAAATGCCTTTAAAGTGTAATTGTAAGAGAGGGCCAAAGTTTAAAAGAGTTGACACTCGGCTGTGTGCTGCCTGAATGAGTTGGATCACATCAGAGCAGACTCATTCTGACTGGACATGGCTGCCATTTGAGAAACACAGCCTCAGTAATGAGCTCTTTTATTCCAGAGGAAACAAAGCCAAGTCCGTTTAAAGGAGATAAGATCCCCCTCCAGTGATCATTCGCTCTGTGTCTTTTTGTCCCACTCCATGTTGTCTTGAGGGCATGGGAAAGGCAGTGACATCCCTGTCCCTTTACCTGGAGCATCCTTTGCCCCAAGCAGACAGTTGCGCACAAAAATATCCCCTCTGTCCCTCCCTCCGTGGCTATTCCTGAGCCTCCCGCTCTCTCGCTTAATCATGAGAGACAAACAGCAGCAGAAGTAATGAGTGTCTCTTTGATTACATCTGCTTTGTTTAGGTGCTCTGGGGTACATGCTTTTGGTCAGACTTGCCTTAAGATAAATGCCTGGCTGCCGTCACCCAACTTGTTGAGTTATGCGTCCGTGTTTTTTTCCCCCTCCATAGCGATGTCCCTTCTCTTGTCTTTACCCTTTGACTGCCCTACATGTTTTCTTACTCTCTCTCACTCATTGAATCATACTCCTAGTCTCCGCTTTTGGGCTCCTGTGATTTGGCCCAGCAAGCAACCATGTAAAAACCACCAAGATTGAGCTAGTAATGGCCTAGAATCAACTAATAAAATGGATGTGGCAAGTTCCTAGATTTTTACCCTTTGTGTTCATGTAGCTTTCATATTGTTGTGAAAAACGTATATATGATTTTCAGCAGGTTTACTCTAACGTATAAAAGTTTGGGGTTGGTAAGATGGTTTTAAATGTTTCAAAAGTCTCTTCTACTCACCAAGGCTGCATTTATTTGATCAAAATACATTAAAACAGTAATATTGTGAAATATTATTAAAATGTTAAATTGTTTTAAATTCTAATTAATTTCTATGATGACAAAGCAGAATTTTCTGCAGCCATTACTCCAGTGTCATATGATCCTTCAGAAATCATTCTGATATGCTGAAAATATTTTCTTATTTGACTTAACATTTATTTGAAATCGAAATGTTTACACTTTACTTGTCTTTACTGTCTCTTTTGATCAATTTAATACATCATTGCTGAATAAAAATATAAATAAAAAAATTGTCCAAATACATCATAAAATTGCAGATGGGTAATAATTGTTAAGCTAAACTTCACAATTTATGAGACTATAATTGTTTTGTGCAAAATCCACTTTAAACCATCATCGAGTGCTTGGAGTAACTTCTCATTTTGACCATATAATGGGCAGACATGCATTATTTGTAGTGTTTTATAAGGGACTGAATGCCACACCTGCTTACCATTTCTCATGTAAATATCCTTTATGGTTATAAAAATACCCCGAACCGAATTTTAAACATACAGAACATATATGTCTGAACATATAGCCTACACTATATTGCCAAAAGTTTTGGGACGCCTGCCTTTACATGCACATGAACTTTAATGGCATCCCATTCTTAATCTGTAGGGTTTAATATGGAGTTGGCCCACCATTTGAAGCTATAACAGCTTCAACTCTTCTGGGAAGGCTTTCCACAAGAAGAAGTGTGTTTATGGGAATTTTTTACCATTCTTCTAGAAGCACATTTGTGAGGTCAGGCACTGATATTGGACGAGATGGCCTGGCTCTCAGTCTCCGCTCTAATTCATCCCAAAGGTGTTCTATCGGGTTGAGGTCAGGACTCTGTGCAGGCTAGTCAAGTTCCTCAACACTAAACTCGCTCATCCATGTCTTTATGGACCTTGCTTTGTGCACTGGTGCGCAGTCACGTTGGAACAGGAAGGGGCCATCCCCAAACTGTTCACACAAAGTTGGGAGTATGAAATTGTCCAAAATGTCTTGGTATGCTATTGAAGGCCACACAAAGTTTGGAGGTCTGTAGCTGTTGACTCTGCAGAAAGTTGGCATCTTCTGTGCACTGTGCGCCTCCGCATGCGCTGATGCCGCTCTTTGATTTTACGTGGCCTACCACTTCGTGGCTGAGCTGCTGTTCTTCCCAGTTGCTTCCATTTTGTTATAATAGCACTAACAGTTGACCGTAGAATATTTAGTAGTGAGGAAATTTCACGAATAGACTTATTGCACAGGTGGGATAATAATCTCGGTACCATGCTTGAATTTACTGAGCTCCTGAGAGTGACCCATTCTTTCATAAATGTTTGTAGAAGCAGTCTGCATGCCTGGGTGCTTGATTTTATACACCTTTGGCCATAGAAGTGATTGGAAAACCTGAATTCAATGATTTGGAGGGGTGTCAATACTTTTGCAAACATAGTGTATATCTGTACAAATGTTTCTTTCTGTTTATGCACAGAACTCAGGACGAGGAAGTGTACAGAGCTGCGTCATCTGAATAATCATGTAATATGATTGACAGATCCAGACCGAATGAGTGCTCTCTAACTTATAACTCGTGCACCCCTGGAAGAAAACGGCACTCTATACTTTGTTTCAAGCTCATAATATATAATATCGCAAAATTTATAGAAATTTTATTCTGTATAAAGATCTTGAGATAATAAACCTGTTCACACCAGTGATAACAAGAACTCAACATCCATTCTCTTCTCTCTTCCAGAATACATTTCTTGTGTGTTTACACTGGTTTTCAAAACAACGCCACCAATCTGGGTCTTTTGTGCAACAGCAGCAGCTCTGGGCACATGATCTTAAGCTCAAATCTAATTGGTCAGCCTGTTTCATTGTGGGGCAAAGGTGGAAAAAATCGGCACGCTAGACGAAAAAAATATAGCTTTAATCACGCCTGGTGTGAATAGCTCCATAGGGATCTTTTGTTTCGATTCAATTATGTACATTCATACGTTCATGTCGCATAATCATGTGCAGTGTGAAAGGCCCTAAAAGATGTAAAACAATTAAGTATTTTTTTCATTGAATTCTTAAATACATGCAAGTGTATACAATTGAATCAATTATTTAAAAAAAAAGAATAATTGTAAGGTTAAAAATATATAATTGAGGTTTTTTTTCATTATGATATTAGAGACATGTTTTAATGTCCCCCCTCTCACAACACCTACTATCATAGATGAGGTGTATTCAGTCATTGTTTGTATGAATTGTGTTTTAATGCATCTCTGCATAAATAATAGAAAATGAGTTCCATGTCATTGATCCTAAAAACACTATATCACAATGACCTGGCAGCCACCCAGTATCACTCACTAGTTTGTCGTTCTCAATAAAAGATGACAGACATTTAGCATTTGCCTTGAAGTGGATTATTCCATGATAATGGATGTGGTGTTGTGGTGCGTTGACTCTTCACTCCTCTAAAATAACTGGATATTCCCTACAACAAAATCTAGAAGCAGACTGCCTGTTACTGAGTGTCTGCTAGAATTATACCAGACTAATAAATGACCTTTGAGAAACCACTGAGCTTGAAAAGAAAAGGATGGAGAATATGAGGGAGAGAAAAAAAAGGTGTATTTGATGTTGGAGTATGTGTGTGTGAAAGAGAGAGAGAGAGCTGGGCAAAGGGGCTGTTAGAACGAGGTGGTTAATTGTTCACTTTGGGATGGCATCTTGTCAGCAGAGATAAGTTGTCACGTTTTCCACTTGAGCTGAGACTAAACGATTGTAAAATAAGTTACGGCCGTCCTTGGGGCTGTCTGCTGATGCACGGCGCTGGGAGCATGCTCAGTGCCAGCCTGAACATCCCCCTGGCCCCTCCTCACATCAGCGCTTTCACTCGGCCTGATATTGATGTGAACTGAATGTTATTTTATTCTGCCGCTAGTCACAGCTGTCAGTGCCGCTTATGAAAAGTGAGGCAGCCTTCTGATAGCCTGAGCTGGAGGATCCAGCCAAACGCCAGTCAGAACTGACCTCACACAAACACGGGCACTCAATCATTTAAACCATAGTAGACACCACGGAATATTCTACTCTAAAAGTGGTCTGTAAAAATAGGGGCCAATGTACTGTTAATTACATTAAACAGTGTTGATTTTTCACAGGTGTTTTTCCTATATTGTGAATTGCGCATTGCATTGTATTGTGTTTTAGGTTTAACCCTCTGGGGTCTGAGGTGTTTTTTGGGCCCTGGAGGTGTTTTGACATGCCCTGACATTTGTGCTTGTTTCAGTTACTTATAACCTTTTCATGGGTGAAGTCTGATTATGCTCTATTTGTAAAATGAACAGAAAAAAAGTATTTTTCTTACAAGTGTATATGTGTGTAGTAGGGATCTGACTGAGGAAATTTTCACACCGGTTAATCGACGTGTGCCAGCACCAGTAATACCGTTATCCACCTTTGGAGTTTTGTCTCTTTTGCACCTCGCTTTTAAAACGGTAATTCGTAAAGCGAAAGTAAAATGCGCACAGCCGCACAGGCATTCATATCGGTGTGGAGCAAAGCGAGTGTTTTCAATTAATTCCTCTGGAGATTGAACTTCCATAACAATGAACTGGAAACATTCGCTCTGCTCCTCGCCAGTGGACACGCACCATTATGAATGGCCATGCACATTTTACTCTCGGCGCTTCTGCATTTCGCTTTGAAACCAAATCTTCCGCCGTCCACTTGTCATTCACTCCTCAGTCTCGTGATAAAGGAGATCTGACTCCTGCTGCTGATCTGTGTTGTGACTCTCGTTCGGCTCACACTGCATTGAGCAGACACGTTCAGTTTTTAATAGGGGTGTGACGAGACGCTTATCTCACGAGACGAGATGAGATTGGGTTCACAAGAACGAGACGAGACAAGATTTTTACATAGTATTTTTAAGAAATTCTCAATGATGATGGTGCAGGTGCATTTTGAAATGTTTTAACTCGTCATCTTGTAATGAATGTCATTTCAGTTCTACTTTCTGAGTATGAACTATCATATGCAGTAAAATACAACAATACTCAAGCACCGTAAAGGTTTTGTCAAAAACTCAGCTGACTGGCTTCTTTCCTGTATGGTTGTCTCTTCAGACCTTAGTACTGCATGTGAGCTTCTTTTGACCTCCTAACTGAACTCCTTCCCACAAATTGATCATAGCTATTAATAGCTATTAAGTGCAAACAACCATCAAAGTACTCAATATTCAAAGTGCAAATAGAGACCAAATTTTTCTTCAAGCATGATACAGAGCTAAGAGATGGTTACAACTAACGCGTTAGATAGCTTTCATATTGGGAGATATTCGCATGCCTCAGGGAGACACTTTCAAACAGCGGTAAAGCTTTGAAATCGCGCTTGAATGCGTGTTCCTGTTTACTTTCGCGATCGTGTGTAGGGAGCGGTACTGCTGATTTAAAAATATAACTGCGCAACGAATCCTCCGCCACGGTCTAGTCCACTAACATGTAACACACACTCGTAACACCGTTATCCACCTGAATTAAATAGCTTTTATTTCTATAAAAATCTAAACTAGAGTGGAGGCGTAATGTAAACGTAGCATTGGCATATTATATACTAACTTCACCCTCACACTCCGTCATGACCAGGTCATGACAATGTGATGCGAGACCTCGACGAGAAATCTTCTCACAGTTTAGTCTCGCGAGATCTCGTGGCACGAGATCCCGTCCCACCCCTAGTTTTTACTTGTGTCTGTTCACTAATTGAACTAAATGATTTTTACTACTATAAAAAACAAAACAAATCGACGGTGGGGGCAGTGCCACGGTGGGCCAAGTGATTGTTACCTGTGTTGCGGCTGAATACCGGTAACACCGTCTATCGCAGAAAGCCTAGTGTGCAGTAGAGTTGCATTCTGAATAAACTGAAAATCAAGATTTTTTCGTTTAAAATAGAGATTTTCCCATGACATCTAAACAAAATAATATGTCATTTACTAGAGGTTCTGACAAATGTTAATTGCTGCAGTCTATTAAAAATTTTTTTAATTACATCAGTTTGAATTAATGATTCAGTGACTCACTTGTTTAATTTCTGAATAAGTCAGCGTTTAATTTTTTTTAATGGATCTCTTGAATGAATGATTCAATGACAAATGTATTTAACCATCACCTGCTGGTGTAACAAATTTACTGTTTTGATCACTACTGTAGACATCATTGTTTATATCTGAACTAGAAACTTTTATCCCAGTAATCTGTGATATTTTGAGTTATTGTAACACAGAAATGATACTGTGTGATTTGAAAAGTCTGTTTTATACCATGACAACTGCTTTTTCTGGTAGTGGCAGCACCAAGCAGATTTAAATGTTTTGCTGTGATTGTACTTGTCAAAGGTTTAATAGACAACAGAATCATTGTCATTTAAGAATAAGGTCATATGGGTGTTTGAATCGAGATTGATTAATCATGCAGCTCTAGTGCGTGGTAAAATAGGGCTGAACATCAGTCTCTCTCTCTCTTTGTGTGCAGATACCAGTCTGGGAGATTCTGTGTGCTCCAGCCCCAGCATATCCAGTACCACCAGTCCAAAGATGGATCCGCCCCCATCGCCCCATGCCAACCGCAAAAAACACAGGAGGAAGAAGAGTACCAGTAATTTCAAGGTGGACGGCTTCTCTGGAACTGCGGAAGGTACTTCCTTTCTCTGTCCCACTCTGGCCCCACTCCGTGATTCTCTTCCTCCCAGATATGGTCGGGTCTCTGCTGAGCATCTTTTGGTCAGCACATTCAGCCAAATGGTCTTAACATTTTCCTATATCTTTGGCTGAGTTTCTGCAGTGCCATTTGATATTTTACAGGGTGAAATGACGGTGAGTGTGCTTTTTGAGAAATCCACACTGGAATATTTGGATTTTAAAATCTACTTAAATCTGGAAACAAATGGAACATTTCCAGGTCAATAATTAGCATTGACAGGATGCCAACATTTCAGTAGTCAGTAACAGCACCTGTGAAATTTAATGAGCAACAACTCATTTGCATTAACACACACCATTTGACTATTTAGCTTTTTAAAGAATTTTAAAGTTAATCACTATAAATAAATGTTAATTAATTAAAATAAATACATTAAATGTATTTTTTTGTGTACGCATTGCTTGAACACAAGTAAAGATGAGCAAAAAGTAATTGATAAAATGAACAAAAAACCTTTTACTAGCAATGGAACGGCGTTACTGATGTTTTAAATTTTCTTACCATAGAGGATTATTAAAGCTTTTTATTTTGTATCATTTCATTCAAAATGATCTCAAGAAATAACTCACAGAGCTATTTTAATATAAAATTGTTGGTCCTATATGTCCTTTTGACATCACAAAGTAATTTTTAATTTGTAAAATTGACCACATTAACTCCTTTATACAAACAGTCAGATATCCAGTTTGCTCTTAGAAACATTTCTTAAATCAGATTGGTTAACATCATTAATTTTTACTAAACGTGGAGTTCATGCAATTTGAATACTGCTGTCATAAAAACAAAACAGGGACAAACCAGTAATTTAATTACTTGTAATTAATGTACTTTTACTCAAGTACTGGTGTAATAATAATAACATTCACATGCAGACCGTTTATACATTCAGTACATTTAATTAGAATCAAAGGAGCCTTCCCATATACCAGCATGTATAAAAGCACATGCTGCATACACTGCTACTGTCACACACACATAAACGCAAGTGAGCACACACCGCCATGCAGTGAAGTTGCAGTCGAACAGATGTTTCTGAGCAGCAGATGTGTAATATGTTTCCTGCCGTCAGTATGGATCAGGCAGCTGACAGGCCTGCATGGAGCAAGAGAAATATGCTGAGTGATTATTACACGCTCACACAGACAAGCTGGTTAAACGCCGTCTGTCACTCACACACACACAGACTCCACTCATCACTGCAGCCACCATTCTGACACACACAGATATTTGTATTTATTTTGCTAGAATCGAAGCTTAAAGTGATTTAATTAACATTGTATATAATTTAACTACACATACACTATTGTTTGTACACAAATTTGCTATAGGCCTACGTAGGTTTAAATGTGAATGCAATGTAAATGCAGATAAACAATTTACAAAATGATCTAACTCGTTTTACCAAAAGTCACAGTAGCATACTGTCATTCAGTAGTTTGGGGTTAGTATGGTGTTTTTTATTTTATTTTTTTAATTTTTTAAAGAAATTAATACTTTTTATTCAGCAAGGCTGCATTTAAATTGATTATAAATGACAGTAAAGACTTTAATATAGTTGCAGAAAAAATCTATTTCAAATAAATGCTGTTCAGTTGAACTTTCTATTCATCAAATAATTCACAAAAATGTTAACACACAACTGTTTGAAATAATAGCAATAATAGGTGTTTGTTAAGCACCAGATCAGCATATTTCAATGTTTTCTGTAGCATCATGTGACATTGAAGACTGGAGTAATGATGCTGAAATTCTGCTTTTGTCATCACAAGAATAAATTACATTATAAAACCTATTAAAATAGAAAACAAAGTTTTGTAAATTTGAATAATATTTCACAATAGTACTGTTTTTGTGAGCATAAGAGACTTCTGATCACTGGCAAAATGAGAATTTTTTGGGCCAACTGCTTCTGTTAGTTTTAAATATAGTGGAGATTAATTTCCGACTGAAATCAACTGAAAATCACATAGTAAAGCTTAAATTACTATACTGAAATATACAAACTATATTTCCATACTGAATTTGCATCAAAAGTATCTAATGCCAAAGTTTTGTTAACTTTTTAAAGAAAATTTAGATACATAAATTACCCTAAAAAAATACTTTATCACAATATAATATTTATGAGTCTCATGATATGCCTCGTTACATTGTGCATGTTTTTCTACACTTGATGCGAATGAGTCTTGAGTTTACTGTAAGAAGTTTATAACCTACTGACAAGGTGAGAATATAGTTCTGAAGTGTTGTAAGGTTGTCTGTGTGTGTGTGTGTGTGTGTGTGTGTGTGTGTGTGTGTGTGTGTGTGTGTGTGTGTGTGTGTGTGTGTGTGAGAGAGAGAAACAGCGAGTATGTAGGAATGATGGATGAGTGTGTGCCAGCTCAGAGAGTGTGTGATTAATTAGATTGGGCTTGTGTGGGTGGCGACTGCCTCTTGAGACCGGAGGATCAGTGCTTGTTTAAAATGTTCCCAATCAACCCTTATTGATCCTCTCCCAAAGGGGGCCAATATATTGTCACTGAGGGAAGAGTATGTGTGCATGTGTGTGTATACATCCATGTGTCATGTGCTATAGTATCTGCTTCAGAATAAAATGTATTCATCGTATTTCTAACAGTACTATATAACAGATATTTATGCATTCAGATGCTCTCAACTAAGGGGTTGTGACCCAAAAATGAGCCACAGGTCTGTTTGGATTGTGGACAGAACAGAAAAACAATGCTAGGTCCAAACAACAAAATGAGACTGATCTTATAATTGTGCATGGGAAAGATGAATATGCATCAGACAGTATTTTGGTACCAATTCAGATAGTAGAAGCAAGTAAATTTAGATGCATGCTAACATGAATAGGTTGCATGACAACCTAGACTATAAACAAAACCAAGACTATAAACTAATTACGATGATTATTTATATATATATATATATATATATATATATATATATATATATATATATATATATATATATATATATATATATATATATATATATATATATATAAATATAAATATATATATACTACCATTCAGAAGTTTGTTCAAGTGAAGACATTTATAAAAATGTCAAATAAAATAAACTTTCTGTTAATCAAAGTATCACGGTTTCCACCAGAAGCATTACAAGTACTGTAACAACTGTTTTCAACATTGTTAATAAGAAATGTTTATTGAGCACCAAAATCAACATATAAGAATGATGTCTGAAGGATCACGTGGCACTGAAGACTAGAGTAATGGCTGCTGAAAATTCACCGGAATAAATGCGTTTCAAAATACATTAAAATATATAATAGATATTTTAAATTGTAATCATATTTCAAAATATTTTTTTCTCAAATAAATGTAGCCTTGGTGGGCAAGGAGACTTCTTATAAAGAGACTTCTTATAAGAGACTGGCAGTCTCCAAACTTTTCAACAGTATTGTATGTTAATTGGCATAATAATTTTTTTGTTTAATTTTGGGTTACCATTTGATTTCCAATCCAAAACCAGTTGAGAGCCACTGATCTGATGCACCATCTCTACCATGACGTTAGCATTTGAGAGTTTTGAGAGACCATCTGTTCCACTTAATTCTCTCTATGGTGCCACCATGTGGTCATGGAAGAGTGGAATCATGGGAAATGAGGCCCCTGATAGTCTTTAGATTGTAGTAAGCAGATACATGAACATTGTTGCAAGATTGTCTTCACTCTTTGACAATAAATCGCTGATCCTCATGTTTTATTTTCTAAGTTATCCTATACTAGTTCGTGAAACAAAAATTTATAATTATTATTTATGAATCGTTTATTATGATTGATACTTCAATGTCTTATGAGAATATTTTCTATGTCTTCCTCTACTGTGGTGGACCACATTTAATATTTGCACATTTTACATTCAGGAAGAGGATTTTGGATTTTTCTGTGTTGAAACAAAGAGATTTTTCTTTTCTGACCTGTAGGGGTCTTCTGTGAGAAATGGGGTTGCATTAATGTACCTCACTCACCCCCTCTTTATTTCTCGCCATCACTATCTTTCTTTCACTCTTTACCCATTCTCCCTCCCCCTTTCCTTTTTCCTAACCCTGGAGAGCCACTTTGTCTTGCCCTGATTCACGTTTTTTGAAAAGGTTGAACGTTGTGAGACGCCGCCTGGGCCTCTTCCCCAGCCCCCATTCGTCAGGCAGGCACTTAAGTGAAATATTATAAATAATCTACAGTATTGAAATCTTTTATCAGCTGTGTCACTTTCATTATTCAATAAGCGATTAGTAACAGTCTCCCAATTTAGCCATTAAGCACTTGTGCGTGGGGCCGGGGAGTGCTGTCACACCGCGGACCTGCTGAGGGATAAGGCTGTCAGCTCCTCTGTTATTCATGAGCTCCACCAGCCAGGTAGTGCATTCATAGTGTTTTATATAAAACACACACACACTTACATGCACTCTGATAGCAAGGTGCTATTTGAACGGCGTGTTTAGCTAACATCTCATGTGAAACAAAACCAGGTAAAAACATGCTTGTTTCATATTTTTCTCTGAAACCATGATATAGTATTACTAAAAGACGATGAGACTTATTTTAGAACCATCAAGATTGTTTGCATTGTGACATTATTTTCATGTTAAACATTTTTCTTCTGGATGCTCTTTATTAAAATTGTATTGAATTTTTTTTTTTTTTTTTTTAAGTATAGATTTTATATATCACGATCATTTATGCTTAAGTAATACAATTAATACAGTTTAATACAATATATTAGTTTTGTGTATAATGCAGTATAAATTCCAAACTACATAACTGCCTTCTATGAAACAACAACAAAAGGAGATATTTTGAATAATGTACTGATCATTCTCTTCCATACATTTCTTCCATACATTAATGAGGCTTGGAGTTCAAAAAGAATGCAAGAGCACCACAAAATAATCATATAAAAATTGTCTTATCACGTGCTCTAACTCTCCTTGGTATATTCAAGAGAGCAAACAAAGTTATTTGAAGTCTTTTTAATGAATAGATTGATCCGGATTTTCAAAACCAGCCTAAATTACTTGTTCATGAAATTGGATTGATCCAGTTCTCAAGTTCAACACAGTGCTGAGGTCATCTGGTCGCATCAGTCACCAACTCACTACATTGGGGAAAACAAATGTGAATAATGATGAATTGTATTTTGGTCTGTTCCTCACACAAAGCTATCATATGGCTTTAGAATCCTGGAATATTGTGCAGTTTTATGGCACTTACATGATTCTTTTATTGTACTGAAAATAGGATTCATAGGATTCACCTATATACAATAAGCTGGCTTTGGTTCTTCCAAAGTACAATTACAATGCACTCAAGGACACAAAATGGTAGTTTGATCCTTCAATCTTACAGTTACCAGTCTAGATCTACAATCACTAGACCTCACCAGTCTAATTTAATATATAAAACAAATATTGTTCAACAGTATACATTACATTTTCTAAGACTTTCTTGATATAGAGAAATGTAATTGAAAAGTAAAAGTAATTGTAAAAATATTATAAGGATATTATTGTATGCAGATGATTAATGTCGATGTTATCCTACAGTTGTGTTCATCTTAAATGCTGGTTGTAACTGTTTTAGGAGCATGGTTTTAGAAATGTGTCCCTGAACACACACAATTTCAGTGTGCTGGTAGATCATCCGCTGATGTCACTGGATCTTTCTCTAATTTTAGCGCACCTGCTCTTCTTCTTTCTCTGAAACAAAGTCTTCTCACACACATTCTACTTTCATCCCCCTACACACCCACACGAAGATCAATCCATCCCAGCATGCCGTGCATTTTTACACTCCTCGCATCCCCCTCACCCCACCCCACCACAGTGGGCTGCTGAAAGCTCACCACTCAAATGGCAAACTTACTGCACGGACGATCACAGTTTATCAATTACCGCTGAGCTGTAGGGCCCTAAGTGGCCCTTGTTAAGTAATTACTACGTTTGATGCGAGCAGGAGAATGTGAAAGCCTTTGAAACCGGATCAGGCAGACGGCGTGGGTTCTGCACTGCACAGGGACAGCGGGAGGCTCATGAATGCCTTGATGGTTGCACAAAGAGATGGATACCTCAGGAAGGCGATACATTTTAAGAAACAGCCAGAAAGAGAAAGACATTCCAGAGGATGGCGGGGCCTCACAGGTGTCCTCAGCTGGAATCGGTCTGGCACGTGGCCTCAACGTTTAATTAAAGCATTCTGCAGGTGAACGGCTCTGTGCTATTATTCTCAGGAACAAAGTGAAGATGGTCTTGTGGCTTCCTAATGGTATGAAAAAAGGACTATTCACCATCTCAAACTGAAAGTTGCTGTCTATGATCAACAAAAGCCATTTTGAAGTGTCTTTTAAAACCTGCAATTGAGAAAGAGACATGTTAAGAGCAGACATTCATGGAATTTATGTTATTAGAAGGGGAAGAATGGTTTACGTGGGAGACCAAGCGTGGCACGTAGACAATAAGACAGAGTAAATCTATCCCATACAGAGTCTATTGTGTGGAAAATAGCTTGATACTGGGTACACGTTATTGTAGATTTTGCGTCTGATGCTGTGCACATGGAGAGGGACTGGATGGGATTGTTTTTGGTTTTTTTTCTTCAGGACTACTGTTGTGTAACAAATGTCCCCTTTGGCCTAAGGGGAAAATAGTGAGATTGCACCGAGCCGAAGTGACTTCAGGTCAGTTGTCAGCACAGCTGGGAAATGAACAGTTATTTAAAGAGACAAAACTAGACCTGTTAATACACACAGTAAACTGAGAATGAAATGATTTAAACAGCATTTTGCATATCGCAGTAGTTTTAGCATTTTGGTAGTCATTTGTTTTCTTTAAGGGTGCTTCTATGGACATGTCCCATGGGTTGAATTTTTTTAAAGGAAAAATATCAGATTTCAGCTTTTTCATTGTTGGTTATTGAAAGTCACATTATTATTATTTTATTTTTTTTACCATGCCTTCATCTTTTTTTAAATGCGTTTAGTCTTACCCTTGTCATAGATCCAGATTTTCAATCTTAAAATGGAAATCCATAATCTTGAAAATCCATAAAAATAATTACATTTAAACTAAGAGTGAAATAAACAATTTTTTTTCAAAGATTCTGTCTCAGTCGTGGTGTAATTTCCACCGCATCGAACTTGTTCATTTAAATGATGACTTTATCAGTAAAAATTCTTAACTTGATGAGATATAAACAACGAAAAAGTAAATTCCAACCAGGACATTTCCAATCAGGCTGTAATTTTGACACATTTTTACAAAACTATTGTTTTTGTAACAATGTTATTAAACACATCACATAATTCTGTGTGGTGGAATTGCACAGTGGTGGGACATTAGGACAAAATGTAAAAAGAATCATGTGATGTGCTGTATTTGTATACTCTTGGATTGTTAGTGAAGAAATTAAACTAGTGTCCACATGGCCAAAAGTACCATAGTTGACGAAAACACCCTTTGTTCCTCTTTTAATCTCATCTTTCATGAAATGCATAGATTTATCTTAATTTTTCATTTAGAGACTTTGCATGATAACATGGACATAACAACCTGTTTTGTCTTTCAGTTTTCCACTCAAGCGGTGCATTATTATGCCTTTTTAAACTAATGCAATGTGTTTTCACCCCTACTTCATACCCAATGACTTCATTAGCTAATTAAAGATTTCTGTATAATTCTCATTTGAAGGAACATTTGCACTTTTGACTGCTGACTGCAGTTCATCCTTTGTTTTTAACCCTGACTTTCTCTGTGATTTGTCTGTCATTGCTGGGACACTTCCTGTTTATTTCCCAAATATCTTTTTGGCTGTTCTTCTGTCTCCACTCCTATCATTTGCTTTGTTTTTCGTCTTTTTTTCCTTTCTCTCCACCTATTCCTGTGCCTGCCATCGGAAGCAGCCAAACGTAGGGCATGGAAACTAAATCGCGTCAGTAGTCTTCGCAACATTTACAGCAGTGCTTCCAACGCTGAAGGTAACTAGCTCCAGAAAAGAGAGCGAGGGGGAAATCGGTGTACCCCTCTTTTTTAGACAAGCCCCTCACACATACGGTGAGACCCTGTGATTATGCTTTATCCTTCAGTCCTCCCTGATGTACCGTTCACCCCTGGAACATTCCCTGCACGGAAATTATGTTTTTTAGAGCATGTAACAATTGTAAAGTTATGCTTTGCTTCCATAATCGTGTTTGTGTGTGTGGAAGTGTCGTGTTTGAGTTTCGATGATTTAGTGATGGTAAATTGGATGATGTCATTTTGGTGATATTGGACTCATTGTGGGAGGTCACATGTAAGCTTTGGCTCCTCCTCTTTGTACGCCCCCCCTTTCCCACAACTCCACGCCTCCTCTGCTTTATTTATTTGTTCCGATTTTTCCCTGGATTTGAATAACTCCTGTAATATTTGCCAGGTTATTAATGCTGGATGCTTGAAAGGGGAGGGGATAATATGGGAATTAATGACCTGTGTCACAAAGCAATACTGTGTGCTTTGACATTTCGCTCGGTTAATTTGTGTTTCCAACCATTCAACTCTTCTACTGTAGCCCCAAGCACTGCCGTTTGGGCCACATGGAGGTAACACCCCCACCCGGGCCCGCCTCATTTCTGTGCATGCTGCATCTTTGCTCTCAGTTGATTGTGTGCCATTTGTCGGTAAAGGTTGCCTGTGTCAGAGTTCACAAATTTCCTTGCCTCTGCAATATGCCTGAACACCAAACCACAGCAATAGAAAGGCTCAGAAATGATTGGATACTTACGGTCTAAATTGCACAGAATGTAATTATTGTCATATTAGTAGCTTGTGGAATATGGAGATCAGTACCAGGCACCAGATGAATGATAGCTGCCCCATTTTGAAGTTTAAGGGCGAAATGAAGGGGAGGGGTGGCTGCCTGATGCCCTGTCATCGCAGTTTTTGTATTACACAATTGTTTTCTTATTAATTGTGTGCTAAGGGGAGGAGGCGGAGCCAATCTTCATATTTGCCTCTGAATATAGTCTTTCTGCATTGTTGCTTCAAATACCGCCCTCTCCCCAACAGCACTGCAATTTAATTAGGGTGAGAACATTGCTGCTGACCCCAGAGGGCCTGGTGCCTTTGAAGGGTGGGTCCAATCTAGGCTGGGATGCTCCAGTGATCCCACCAACCCCCAAACCTTGCAAATTTTAATAACGAAAAACCTTAAAATGAATAAATAATAGGCCCAGACTCCCCAGCCACTTTTTTGTTGATGTTTTGAGTTTGACTTTTGCTGTAAATTAGCAAATTATCTAATGTCTGCTCATTCCTTTGATCCAGAACAGGAAATATCTCTTTCCTACTGTTCCTTTTTCTGAGGTTGGAGCATTCCATCTACCAAGCATGTCTTTCTGTAAGGGAGGAATTTTGGGATTTAAACACAAGGCTCTTTTACAGCAGTCAGGGTGGCTCATGGCCCTGCGGGACCTTTAATATGACTTGTATGATAGGAGTTCAATTAGGCCTGTGATTGACTGAAGGAAAGGAAATGGTGTGGCTGCACAGATTTCCCGCTGATTAAACTTGTGAAATGGCCTCACAGGGAGATGATTCGAAAAGCTGTCTCAGAACATAGTGTAGCCGGAAGAGAAGAATCACAGATAAATTGGTTTGAAGGCTTATTTATGGGAAAGAGAACAAATAAGCTGTGAATACAATTGATAAATGGGTTTTAAACTTGCGTTCGGCAAAATGACTGATTCACAGAGCCAGACTATCAGCATAAAGTCTCAGCTTATTCTGGCAAGAACTGCCCCTGTATCTCACTCCAAACTCATCACAAAAAAGTCTTCAAAGTAACTTCTATTGTATGTACAAAAACAATGAAAACATTCCTCAAAATATATTTTTGTTGTTGTTGTTCCAAAAAAGAAAGTCCTACAGGATTGCATTGGCATGAGAGTTTGAAGCTCCTACAAACACTTTCGACATGTTCACTAAAACCATTGTGATACTCAACCTGACCTTTTTCAAATGCATCCAAACTAACATTGACAGCCAATCAGAATCCACCTAGCTTTAAGGAGCTAGAACAGGGGTGCTTAAATAGCAGACCACGGTCTGGTTCGGGACAAAATTACAACTGTAACACCATTTAACCATTTCTACATTATAAAGTGAGCGGCATGACAAAATAACGGAGCAGTTCACACCACAATCGTTCAGGGTCGTTTATGGTAATGATCTTTCGGCACTCTATCCTCTGATTTTTATTTAGAGACAGGGTTCCTACGCAGTTTGGAAAAATATGGGAAAAAGAAAGCAGAATATGTAAAAAATATTTGCATTTCCAGGCTATTGCCCCTATTTAGTAACCTAGAAATCTAGACACACCCTAGCGGCAGCAAATCTAATTTGCAGCCAGGGAAGTCTAGCAACTCTCCGTTGGCTTGCGAGCTGGAAAAACAAAACTCTGGTCAGGCCAATCACATCGTGTATAGAGTCGATGGGCTGGCTTAACATAATGACGGCAGAGTTGCGGCGGTTCCGCGTACTACTTAAAAACAAAGAAGCTGGCGAACAGCGGTCTTTCGAATCGGCTTTGGCCGCGACTCTGGAAGACTTGGAATTAAACTTTTCTTTGAGAAAAGAACAAACAACAGTACTGAAGTCATTCTTGAGAAAGGAAGATGTGTTTGGAGTTTTGCCGACCAGATACAGCGAAAGTTTAATCCATCAACTAGCTCCGCTTAACCTTCTTCATTGCTCTGGTTGGTTGTAGCGCTATCCTATTGTGTGCAGAGGGACTTTGAAAGACAACCGTTTGTCCCGCCTCTCGGATTGAGCCCTGCCAATGGTGAGTTCCCAGACCCAACATCTTGATGTGGGTCTGGCTTGTCAGGCTACCTATTTGGTTTTCTATAATAGAAAATTAAGAATTTAATGAAAATAAATGTATCATACAAGTGATTCTTTAGTGAGTGTCAAAAACTACTTCAAGGTGCACTTTATCATTATGTAAAAATGCAGGTTATTAGTGTTTCGGGTTTCTTCTCACGATATTGTTAGCACCGTAATACAGAGCCTCTAAAAGGACCTTTGCCAAAATAAACAATATACAAACAATATACAAACCCAACAACATTAGTTGACATGAACTAATAATGAACTGCACTTATAAAGCATTTATTTATTTATCTTTGTTAATGTTAACTTCAACATGTACTAATACTTTATTAAAATCTTGTTAACATTAGTTAATGTGCTGTGAACTAACATGAACAGCTGGATTTTTATTAACTAACGTTAACAAAGATGAACAAATACAGTAACACAATTGCTCATGGTTAGTTCATGTTAGTTAATACAATAACTAATGTTAACTAATGAAACATTGTAAAGTGTTATAATTTTTAAGTGGCTCTGTATGTTGTCACTTTGAGAAAATCACTGAAAAAACCCTTGAGGAAATACAAATATTTACAGATGACCAAATATAAAGCTGAATATAATGCTGTAGGAAAATCTACAGAGAGGTTTGGAAATGTGAGTCTGGAAAAGTGGAATTTTGAAATGGAAAATGTGTAGAGAAAAAGAGCTTTCTATACCATGTGCGTTGCTGCTCTCTCCCGCTGAAGACGCTAAAGCACTATAAGAGCTGCAGCTGACAGTTATTTTAACAACAGTAGAAGCACAGTGAACAGCAAAATAGATTCATAAAACAATGCAGAAAATACTATTATTTTTATCAGTCATACATGTCTGACTCCGACCATTTAAATAAATGGAGTTATTTGACGATACTTTTTTTCATCTACATTTAGCATTATTATGGTTATAATGCTAAATGCTAAATATTTTTTACAAATTACTACTGCTGCCCAGATGGAAATTTATCCAAAAAAAGTATTGTCTGGACCTCTGCTGGGCAGGAAATGTAGAAACTGGACCACTTTAATTGAATATCCCTGTGCTATAGCATTTAAAGCAGCAGATACCTGTAGCACACCTCAACATAAACAGAATAGTATCTATTGGTGTGGACACTAATATGCCTTTATTGTTATTTCCTGTCTTTTGTTGTTTTCATTTTTGGTGAGTGTCGTAACATAAATTTGAGCTGCACACACAATCCGTGGGGATCCTGCTGATACTTTTATCTTCAGACAGGAAGAGGCTATTTAACCTTTCTTTTTTGTTTCCTGGTACAAACCTAAGTATCCTGACTCCCAACATCAGCTTGTTTTTATAAAGTTCTTGCCATTTTTGTGTAAAAAGCATCATGAGTTCATGAGCATGCCATCTGAGGCTGAAATTAGTTTGTCTGCCAGGGATACCAGCCGTCCGTGAGGGATTAGATTGTTGGATGTATTCCAGAATACAGAGTTTCCAGGTTGTTTCCTGTTCTCATTGGCCTGCAGATGCTATGGGGTGCTTGGGTCTTTCCACTTCATATTGCATTTTGGCCTTAGGGATGCCGTGTGTGTGTGTGTGTGTGTGTGTGTGTGTGTGTGTGTATTACTTCCCTGATTACTTCTTCATTATGTAATTGTCCCCTCTAGAGTAAATTATAAACAGAATGTGTAAAGTGTGTGATCTCTTACTGGCTTAGATCGTGTTTCGGGGGTGGTCCCTTTGATTGTGACACACCACCACATCTCATCAATGCAGGTTCTCTGTTCAAGCCATCTGCGTGCCCCCTTCCATTGCTGTCCCATCTGATCACCCAGTCAATGGCCTTTTGTTCCTAACACTTTCCAAATGTTGACCCTCAGTGCCGCTAAATAACCTCCCTCCATTTCTCTGTACTCAAACTCCTGAGATAAACTCCTGAAAGGGGGGCTCTCACTCTATCTCTCTCTCACTCACTCACTCACACACACATTTTCCTAATTGTCTCGTGATTGGCCCATTAACCTAACCAGGGCCCTGGATAGCAGATCCATATGTCACTTTGCCTAGGGAGTGTTGTGGACAGGGCCAGCAGCACGGTTGGAAAGATCGGGATGCTGGTCTGGTCTGGTCTGTAATTAGTGGCATATCCTGACCAGGGTCGTGGGGCAAGCCCTACAGGTCAGGGGTTGTAGAGTGTGTCCCGCAGCTAACAGGTGCTCCACAGGGGAGAGAATCCTTCCTGCTAATTTTTTATCCCAGAACAGTACAACCAAAGTATTCGAGTTAATCATTCATATAATTTCTTAAGATGCACTCAGAAGACATCACATTTATAAAAAATTGCATAAGTTGCTTTAAAACAAACGAACCAAAAATGACAAAAAAAAAAAAAAATGACATGCATCTCTTAATAAACATACCATTTCTCTGCTGTTGAACTTGTTGATTAGTAATCATCCTGACTGTTGTCTCCCATCTGGTCTAGAACAAGAGGACAACTTTGAGTTCATCATTGTTTCTCTGACGGGACAGACTTGGAATTTTGAGGCAACATCCTATGAGGAGCGGGACGCATGGGTTCAGGCCATTGAGAGCCAGATCCTGGCAAGCTTGCAGTCCTGCGAGAGCAGCAAACAGAAGGTAGAAAAACCGATTCAAATCACAAACAATGTGCATCACATATTATGTTATGTATTGCTATGATTTAGACCAGGGTTTTCAAGATTTCCATGTGTCACATGGGTCAGTTAGTTGACATTCATATATTAATTTATTCAAAAATACATAAACAATGCAGTTTATGCATACAGTAACTTGTGTGTATATATGTATGTATGTATAACCCCTGATTTAATGATTGTAGTCAATGTTATTGGCTGACGTCCTTTCTTTTCAAAGAGCTAGTGTTTTATAAAGTGCATAAGATAATTAAAATGCCCCACCTTCTTGTTACATGGCTGAATATATACATATGGCTATGTATACCATACATAAAATCATGCACACGTTTAGAAATTGTAATTACTTTCGTTCTAATATTACCCTCCTGCAGTATTACATGCCAGTTTCATAGCTACAATTTTAACTCTCAACCCATTGTGTGTTTATGCCTCGGGCCAGGGCAAATTGCATTTCCCTGGACCTTCTACAGAGTGCCTCTATTCTTTTTATTTAGCTCCCCTTGTTTCCCTGCTTTGGAATCTCATTTCAGCATAAAATGCTGGGTGTTTGTAATGTTGCTGTGTAGTCCGAATTGTCTAATGATGCTTTATAATATGCTTCATGAGAGTCACTACCTTTGAAACAAACTTTAACTTACTTATGTGCCCGCAGTCTCGTCTGAGCAGCCAATCAGAAGCCATCGCGCTGCAATCTGTCAGGAACATGAGAGGAAACACACGCTGTGTGGATTGTGAAGCTCAGAGTGAGTTTTGACCTGCATAAATTTGTTATAATCTGAGATCTGTGTTTACATTTCTTTTATGTACTGATCAGTATATATTGGTCTGACTAAATGATGCAACACACAGAATGATCCATCTATATGGACAAAATAGGGTTATATGCAATATATACATGTTTATGCCATATATATATATATATATATATATATATATATATATATATATATATATATATATATATATATATATATATATATATATATATATATATATATATATATATATAAACTTATGGACTGTTTAATTTTTTCTGTCTCTTTATTTGGCTTTTTCAGACCCTGATTGGGCCAGTCTGAACCTGGGGGCTTTGATCTGTATCGAATGTTCAGGCATTCATCGGAACCTGGGTACTCACCTATCCCGTGTTCGCTCTTTGGACCTGGACGAGTGGCCTCTGGAGCTCATCAAGGTCATGTCTGCCATCGGCAATGAGCTGGCTAATAGTGTGTGGGAGGCCAATGCTCAAGGACGCCTGAAGCCTGCTCCTGATGCCAGCAGGTACACAATTACATTATTTCCTCTTTCAAACAAATATCTGTTTGAGCCTTTCATATAACCAGTCTACTCACATAATGCAAACAAAGTGCTCATTTTTATATATTCCTACTTTATATTTCCCAATTATATGGTATTTTAAAAACATGTAGGGCAATACTATGTATTATAATACATAATACAAATACATAGTCTTCAAAAAACAGTACTTGAAAAGTACATGGATAACCTACTACCGCCAAGATTCTGCAGTGCGATGGACACTTTAATATCCCATGAAGCCATGGGAGAGGAGTTGTGAATGGTGGTCAAGCAACGCAACTGGTGCCGTAGGTCACACGACAGTGACAACATGCCAGCTGTAGTACTTCTGAATTTCATTAATTCTATGTAGAATGTATTTTTTTTTAACAGTCACAAAGTACGTTTCAAACCAAACGTAGAACCTACTATACAGTATGCAAATTCGGACACAGTGTATATCTTGTCCATGACATACGCATAATTTTCTTAGCAGTCCAGATGCTGATATTTGTCATCCATCTCAATCTGTCTTATAGCATATGTGTGGAGTTCTGTGGAAAAACCTAAAATCTGATTTTTCCTTTTCCTTGCTCTTCCATCTTTAGCAGCGTAATTATCGGCAGAGAGGCTTTAGTCCCACCAGCCATCATAACAAATTAGTGCTGACTGCTGGCCGCCAAAATATCGACTTCCCATTCCACGCCGGCCTCATTAGTCACCTGAAGCACCTTTTAATTACTCCCCTCCTCTCTGAAAATCTTTCAATATGGATCCGCCATTTTCTGCCGTCCGTTGTCGATGTGCTAATGCGATTATAGTTCCTCATGTAGCTGTTTATTTATGTATGTTGAAGGCATGTGGCCCCCTGAGTGGGAAGAGGAGATTACAGAGAGGGTCAATATTATCTCAATTAACCTCAGTCACTGGACACAGTCATCTCTCTGCTCACCCTCAATACTCCTGCTGAAATAGACGGAGTGTAATTCAGTGCGATTCCCTCATGTTTTTGACTGGACCTGGCTTTAACTTAATGACATTGATAGTTGATGTGTAATACATTTGTAGGCTAAGCAGACAAGATGCATATGAAGTAAAAACATGCATTTTACTACGCATCAAGAATATGTATGCATGTGTGTGTGTGTGTGTGTGTGTGTGTGTGTGTGTATAAACAAAGATATCTTACAAAATTACATTGATAATAAGTAATCAAAATCAGCATATTATAATAATTTCTGAAGGATCGTGTGATACAAAAGCCCGGAGTAATAGCTGCTGAAAACTCTACATCACAGGAAATAATTACAATTAAAAATTTAAAATGTATTAAAATGCAAAATGGTTATTTTCAACTTTTCAAAAAACAAAAACAAAAATTTTTATATAAAAAGTACTATATTATTTTTTTATATTATATATAAGTATATATTTTATGTTTCATTATATATATATATATATATATATATATATATATATATATATATATATATATATATATATATATATATATATATATATGCAATGTATTATGCCTTTTATTTGAATTCAGAATTGCATTTCTATCAGAATCTTACAAACTTCCTGGAGTTCCCTCATGAAACTCTAGGGGTTCATGAAGCCTCGTTGGGAAACCCGAATAAGGACATAAAAATCCCCATAAATACATTTAAAATAGCTGAGAATCATGTAGAATTTGACTCACATTTTAAAGACTACTTAGTCACCCCGTGTATGTGTGTGCATGTGATTTTGTCCGTGCTCTGTTGCGTGTAATTTGCTGCCTTCCCATCCTTCACTGGTCATTTGAATTGATTTAGCTTGTAACCATCAAAATGACTTCAATCTGATTGGATAAAGCACATTTGACTGTAGTGAGTGTGTCAAATCTGAAAACAGAATATAATCTAATGTATACTCTCTTTACTTCATGGAAAATACAGTTTTGTTTACATGATTTGCATTTGACGTGTGTGAAGTTCATGGTCTTCCTGATTAGCATGTCTCAGTCTTGAGACTGTGTGTGAAGTGCTGTCTTGTCGCTAAATGCTGATACTCAGCAAGCTTGTGTCCCGGTGAACAGCTCAGGCATTGGTGTGTGCGCTCTGCATCCAGGATTGGTGGCTGATAAATGAAAACCCTCCCTCGTGGTCTCTCAAGTGAGTAATAGAGCTCGAAATTTCATTTTGCAAGCGACTGATTTAATGATCCAAAGGGTAATTAATGGGCTGATTATCTTAATGTTAAATATGGCCAGCAGCAATTAGACTGACCTCCCGCCTGTCAAGGTCTGGGCTACTCTCGTCTTTCAATTAGGGGCCTGTTTGGGGGGTGTGAGTTGGAGGTAAGGGGGAAGAGACACGTTGTCTTCCACACCTCTTTCTCTTTCTCATGGATCATTCCTCGTTCTGCAGGCTGGAATTATGTTTTGGAGCGATCACACCCAGACAGCCCACCTGGATCTGACGAGAAATAGTATGCTGTTTTCAGTCACTCTCTTTTTTTTGACCCAGCTGTGTCTATACAGTTTTATTTAGCATTTAGCCTCAACAACCTCTGCCTCTTCTTCCAGACTTGAAAATGTCAAGAGTTGAATTAATGGTGCTGTATTTTAGCAATTTAAAAACTACACTTACTGATTTGGACACGCCCCCCCTCTTTCTAAAACCCCGCCCTACAAGGATACTGTTGTATTTTAAGCATTGTTTAACCACTGTTGCTGTCTTGAGGAAATTAGGAAAATAAAAATGGCCAAGCAACCTCCATTGGACCACTTAAGATAGATTGACCCTAATGCCTAAAACTGTTTGTAGCATTTACAGTTGATTTTACTTTCTAGTCTTTTAGTTTTAATTCATTTGCACAAAACGGTGTAGAATATTGTCCACTTATCGGTTATTGGATTTAGAGTAAAAATAGGTGCCACTTTATATTGGGTGTCTTTAAAAGCAATGTACTAACATTTCAATTAAAAATTTGATACAATGCACTTATTGTGTACATACATGTTTAACATTGTACTTGTATAAAAAAATAAAAAACCTGCATGTAATTATAGCTGTAGTTAATTTCTGTAATTACATTTATAATTGCATTGTTGACCCTTCCTTTGCACCTTAACCCACCCTAAATCTACCCGTACAACTAAACTGACCATAACCTTATCTGTATCCACCTCAATAGCAGCAAAAGTGTTTTGCAAAACAAGAACACATTTTTTTTTTGATGCAAGCATGTAGTAGTTAAGGACACACAATATAAAGTGTGACCATCCTTTTTTGCAGTTTATTGATCCTAGGGCTGTTATATTTCAGGACACCTGTATCAGTGATATCTGTCGGTTAATAGGGCTATTGTCTGCCATTCCATTACAAAAAAAAAACGCTTTTTCAGAACTAGACATATCAGTACGTACATAATTTGTTCTTCAAAAAAATCTGTGAATAAACATCAGAATAATTATTGAGCCATTAAAACATGTTCTGTTTGCTTTGAAGCTAAGGGAACGTTTCTTTCTGTTGCCTCATGGGCTGCTTGGCCGTTCTGTATGATAGAGCCCGAGAGAACCTCTAAATAAACCCATTAACCTTTTACTGCCTGGGATAAATTCACACCTTCACTGCCTTTAAAACTCTATGAGGTCGCTCAAAGACACCGCTATGGGCTTATTTTTGGGACCGATTGACCACACACACACACATTCACGCACACTCTCTCGTAGGCGATAGGTTTTGGCATGAGTGCTCTTTGGTGGCAGCTAGGCCATGTTGCGGTCTCATTTTTTTAATTAGTGTGGTGCTGCCATGGACACCAGAGCCCCCTCTCCCCTGCCTCACACACTAGGTGCCGGTCTGTATTAGTGGCCCAGGCAGGGTAGGAGTGACAGCTCTGCTAATTGCGCCTCGTGGTGACTTATTGGGAGGGTGGCGCTCGCTGGCATCTCACACTGCCAACCCTCAGCAACACTCTAACGTTTCGCAGCCTGTCACCAAGCGTGAATATCTTAAAGTGTGAAATACATGCATTGTGTGCGTTTCACACATCCCTTTGTTCAAACCCCATGTTATCTGAGTGTAATCACTGGCAGAAAACACAATATCAGATTTTCACTGCATGATTATTGCATCCAAAATGATAGTGGAATCCTACAGGGATGACATTTTTTGTAAGCCAAAACTTGGAAACCAGTATTTTAGCACTTACGCTTCCATCGTCCTGAAGTCTTTTTTTTTTTTTTTTTTTTTTTTTTTAAATAGGTTTTTGGTTAAATGCTGGAAATGCAAGTTGAACACAAGCTCAAGGTATTTTTAACACATTTACCTCTAACCCTGACCCCCATTTCTTGTTTTGAAAAATCCTAAGAAAATGACTAGTCCGCATTAACATCCTTGTTTTGAGTTGCGCCCTAGCAAGCAATTCTAACTTCTAACACAATATCCTATTGTGTTTTTGTTAAGGGACCAGGGTGAAAAACATACAAAGATAAAGTCCAACACCATGATAAATTAGCTTTAACAACACAACTACGACCTTAATGTAACATTTCACCTTTCAGGGTTAGCAAACTAGCTAACATATCAACAAATTAACTCTTCTCTACCATGCCGTAATCTGCATGATGGTGAGGCGAAGGTGGGTGTTGATTTGCAGACTGGGGTGTCTAACATCTCATCTGTTTTATGGCATCCAAAAAAAAAAACACACTGTCGAGCTAACTTTTTTCGGGTGTGGGTCGAGTTTCTTGCTTTCGTCTCCGAAATTGTGACAGTTTTAGTCACACACTGCAACATCATCTTATTTGCATTTTACAACTTGTTAACCAACGTTAAAGTGCAGTAATGTCACCTACTATGTTGGAGTGTCAACAAGATACAGCAGCGCTGCATTTTTTACGATATTATTGTTTGTGTAGAATTATCATGAATATCAATATTTAAATATCATGGTTATCAATGACTGTATGTTGTGACATTACACAGTAGATGTCATTGTAAAGAGTACTACTTTGTGTTCTATGTGAGTGTAGTCTGTTCTAGAGGGGTCTTACTTCAATCAGACAGCTGAGATATTGAGCCCCACAAACCGCCTGACTCCCGTAGCCACATGCGTCATCATGAGCAATGTCTGGCCTATAATAATTCAGCAGTAAGTGGCTAAAAAAGAGCCTCTTTATGGCCAGATATCGGTCTCTGAAAGGGCAGCGCTAACAGATTTCAAATTAGACCCGGCTCTTAATCTGGGCTGGGGTGCAGGTGTGTGTCCCCAAAGCTGAGCTCAGATTGGGCCCTGGGGACGGATGAGGGGGGTGATTTGGGGAGACCTGCTGGGCTTCATTCTTCCTCCATTCCAGACGTAGACGGAGAGCGACGTACTATTAATGTCCCATGAGTTACTCGCATAATGTTACTCGTTGAACTTTCTCTTTGTGCAAAAGGAAAAAAGAATCACATTTTAAATTTCAACATGTGCCATGTACCTTCTTTTTGTCATGTACTTATCCTTATCGTTTTCCTGTCAGTGCCGTCAGGCATTCAAGGAGGTCCATTTCTTCAGCATTAACTAGCTGATCCTGCATTGGTCAGCCTCTGACCTCTTCCAGTGTGAAGACCGGTGATATGAGCCAGCTCATGGCCTGCATGTTAAACAGCTCTTGTGTCGCTGTCTTTCTCCTCTCTTTTTCTCTTTCACTGACAGAAAGCGCTGTGCAAATGTTTAAAATAATTGGCTGCCCCGTTCTAATTCATCTGTAAAAGGACTTCTTGATTAGATTAGTCTAATAGACATTATTTTTTACATGACTGCCTGCCATTGCCCGTAATCATGTCCCAACTAGGTTAACAAGCCTTCCAATTTACTATTGACATTAAACTGGCTGACAAGAGCCAATCAGAGCACGGCGTATTATGAGGAGAGCTGATAATATGAAGCAAGAGGGCATTTAATGCCTGAATCATCACATTGTCTACTTTTTTGTCCAATTTAATACAGAATAAATAATGTGTATGTATTTGTGTGGGTTTTTTTTCTCGCTCTGTCCGTGACTTTCTTTTTTGGAGTTCTCATGGGTATTTTATTTATTCAGGTCAGTAAAAACTATGTATAAATGTCTTGTTTCATTATTTCTGGTTTAAATACCTCTTTTTGAACTGTTAAATCAGTAACAAGATGTAACAAGAATGTCAGCTTTTCAAAGCCTTTGTTCTTGTGCAGGTTTGAATGTGGGTTCGAATCCAGCCTGCGCCACATCTTATTTTTGCTCTTCTTCTATCATACATGATCAGATGGGAGCATAGCGAGTACAGATACTCAAAGATCGAGACCTGTGCTGTTTTACAGATGCTTAGCACATTTCTTTTCCGTCTCTCTCTCTCTCTCTCTCTTTCTCATACATACACATACACTTTTTTTGTCTCTCTTTGCCCTTTGGCCCCCATTTGCATGCTGCCACTGAAGCGTTCTGATCCAGTTAATGGAACCTCATATGAGTGTGGCCCATTGCCTCCAGTGGGACTGATTTGAGTGTGACGCAGGCCAGAGCTCAGTCAGAATCAGAATCGCTAAGTGCCCGTAATATTAAAAGAAGCGCTGAGCTTAATTATCTGTGTCTATCCAAGGGCAGCTAACGACTAGGCTAGAGAGGATAATTGATTTCAGGCCCTTGTTTTTTCCTTGTTAGAAAAGGGGGTGGGGGGCAGGAACAGAGCAGCTCTTGGAGTAAAATTGTCCCTTTGTGGCCTTATTCACCTCATGAATGTTCTCTGTCATTGACGTTTAGTTTAGTTTTTTTTTTTTTTTTTTTTTTTTTGGGGTGGGGTAGTTTTCCAGTTAGAATGTTAATACAGATTAGAATTGAAGAAAATTGAGAAAGTTTTACAGCATTCTCTTTGGGCAGAAAGACACAAGAAACAATATTCCATGTGTAAAGCCCAAATATACTTTGGCTGTCTGCATTCTGCAATGGTCCGCACACTTGTCAGCAGGGTTACCGGACGCCCTCATACAGCCCAATTTGTCTGTGTGGACAGCAACACAAGTGCGAGTGACTTGAGCGCTTACAAAAAAAGTCCACTAGATGCACATGCACCAAACGCGTCTTTCCACATTCATGGCCAAAGGAGTATACACAGACAAGAACGTGGAAAATTAAGTATGCACGTGCTTTAATCCAGGGAAATAACATTATAAATCAGATATTGTTGGTTAAAACCCTGTGATGAAATCACAAGAGTGCAATGTCTGTTCTGTTTTTCACATTTGAGAGCAGGATAATAATAAAAAAAGACGTTCTGCAACACATGACTTTAACAACTCAATCCATCCAAGTGGCATACATGACATATATTTATGCACCAAAGCAAGGGTTTAAACTCTATATTGATCTGTATTGAGAAACGATCAGAGCAACTAAAAAATCGAAAACTTTGGATCAACATTTACGCATAGACTTTGATACAATTTAGAACATTTTTATCATATCTGGCATCACAATGCAGTAACATGATGACATACATACACTCACCTAAAGGATTATTAGGAACACCATACTAATACTGTGTTTGACCCCCTTTCGCCTTCCAGAACTGCCTTAATTCTACGTGGCATTGATTCAACAAGGTGCTGAAAGCATTCTTTAGAAATGTTGGCCCATATTGATAGGATAGCATCTTGCAGTTGATGGAGATTTGTGGGATGCACATCCAGGTCACGAAGCTCCCGTTCCACCACATCCCAGAGATGCTCTATTGGGTTGAGATCTGGTGACTGTGGGGGCCATTTTAGTGGACATGGTCAGAAACAATGCTCAGGTAGGCTGTGGCATTTAAACGATGCCCAATTAGCACTAAGGGGCCTAAAGTGTGCCAAGAAAACATCCCCCACACCATTACACCACCACCACCAGCCTGCACAGTAACAAGGCATAATGGATCCATGTTCTCATTCTGTTTACGCCAAATTCTGACTCTACCATCTGAATGTCTCAATAGAAATCGAGAGTCATCAGACAAGGCAACGTTTTTCCAGTCTTCAACTGTCCAATTTTGGTGAGCTTGTGCAAATTGTAGCCTCTTTTTCCTATTTGTAGTGGAGATGAGGTACCCGGTGGGGTCTTCTGCTGTTGTAGCCCATCCGCCTCAAGGTTGTGCGTGTTGTGGCTTCACAAATGCTTTGCTGCATACCTCGGTTGTAACGAGTGGTTATTTCAGTCAAAGTTGCTCTTCTATCAGCTTGAATCAGTCGGCCCATTCTCCTCTAACCTCTAGCATCAACAAGGCATTTTGCATTTTACCCCTAAATGCATTGAAGCAACTGCCATGTGATTGGTTGATTAGATAATTGCATTAATGAGAAATTAAACAGGTGTTCCTAATAATCCTTTAGGTGAGTGTATGTGAGTCATTGACAAATAAAGCTTTCAAAACTGATGTAATGCATATTTTGGAGTCATGAACAATGTGTTTAAACACAGTCAGTTGTTAAATAACATTTCAAAGTGTTTAAATGAATTTTTGACTTTTTATGTCAGGCGTACAACCAAATATAGTACAACCAAATATATATATATATATATATATATATATATATATATATATATATATATATATATATATATATACACTACCGGTCAAAAGTTTTAGAACGGTAAGATTTTTTAATGTTTTTAAAGAAGTCTCTTCTGCTCACCAAGGCTGCATTTATGTTATTCAAAATTTAAAAAAAAGCTGTAATATTGTGAAATATTATTAAAATGTAAAATATATATTCTATTTGAATATATTTTAACATTTTAAATTTTGAGCATCACTATCCCAGTGTTCCTTCAGTCACTATCCTTCAGAAATCATTCTAATATGCTGATTTGCTGCTCAAGCAACATTTATGATAATTATCAATGTTGAAAGCAGTTGTGTAAAAACTTTGATGAATAGAACGTTCAAAAGAACAGTATTTATCTGAAATAGAAAGCTTTTGTAACATTGTACTATACCGTTCAAAAGTTTTGGGTCAGAATTTTTATTTCTTTATTTTTTGGGAAAGAACTTAAAGAAATCAATACATTTATTCAGCAAGGATGCATTAAATTGATCAAGTGACAGTACAGATATTTATAATGTTGCAAAGGCTTTATATTTCAGATAAATGCTGTTCTTTTGAACTTTCTATTCATTAAATAAAAAATTGTACACAACTGTTTTCAACATTGATAATAATAATAAATGTTTCTTGAGCAGCACATTAGAATGATTCCTGAAGGATCATGTGACTCTGAAGACTGGAGTAATGATGCTGAAAATTCAGCTTTGAATCTCAGAAATAAATTTCATTTTAAAAACATTCAAATAGAAAAAGTTATTTTAAATTGTAAAAATAATTCACAATATTACTGTTTTTGCTGTATTTTGAATCAAATAAATGCAGCCTTGGTGAGCAGAAGAGACTTCTTTAAAAACATTTTAAAAATCTTACCATTCTAAAGCTTTTGACCGGTAGTGTGTATACTGTAGTGGTACCACCTGACATGGAAAGTGTACCAACCTATACTTAAATTTAGTAATTGTCATACTTGAAATTAGCCATTTTAGCAGTATTTGAGAAAGATCTACAACCCTTTTCACTCTGCCACAAGGATCAGTTAGGGTCCTCTGGATGATGCATTATTATGTTTACTGTTATTACCTTGTGAATTCATAATAAAAGAGTCTTGTTTGCAGTTGTGCCACCCTGACATTTGAGAATATACAAATTGCTGGACAAACGTTTTTAATTATCTCAACAGCTTTAAAACTGCTGATATTAATAAAATTAGTTTATATGAAAGGTTTCAAACCTAAAATAATGCCATAGTATTTAGTTTTTATTTTTTTATTATCAAGACCATTTTAAAGGGTTTTCTTAGTCTGTTAATTTGCTCTAAATGCACCACCTGACATTTTGGAGGTTTAAAAAATCAAAACTTAAAATTATGTATTGTTTAAATGTACTAAAAATTTATTCAAACTAAACTGGTTTTATAGAATAAACTGTTATGTAATGAATGTATCAAATTATTTTAAAAGGAAATAATACACTTGGACACAAAAATATGCATGTCATGTCACTGACCCATGTATATATGAAAGTATTGTAATGAAATCCCACTGTTTAACAAAATCTGAAAACTGACTACTGATTAGACACAGGAGGCTTATTTGAGGCTTGGAATTTGTGTGTGCCTCTGTAAGTAAGTGTTAAAGCAATGAGATGAATGAGCTTGTGTGTGTCTACTTCTGCGCATGTGCAGGTAAATGTGCGCTGCTGTCTGTTTGACAGATTTAGCCTGTCAGAGTTCATTACCTGTGAGTCAGTAGGACACTAATGAGCTGAATTAGTGGTATAATTAGCCTGAAAGAAAAGAGCAGCAACGTCGATCTCTTCTCTATGAATTTCTCTCTCTTTTGTTTTACTCGGCCAAACCTGAAATTGGTGATCTCACTTACACAGGGTAGTTAGCATCTGATATGTGGTCACTCTGAACTTTCGCAGAAGTTCAGAGATGTGTGTTTAGGGTTGGGGATCTCTGGGGGGCTGTGGCAGCTGGAGGGCTGTTCTGTCACGGGCGGCTGCATTAGCCGACGCCTGTCAGTGTTGGGTAAACAGCCGCTGGCTTTGAGCTGGACAGGAAGTGCTGGCAAGTGGGTAAACACAAGCCCACAAAGTGATCGTCCAGGGAGAACACAAAGCGCGTTCACACTCACAAACAGGAAACCATCCTGACAAGGGATTGATGTAGACTCTGGATAATTCCCCCCGACCCTGCCTGTTGCATTCCAACAGCGATGAGGTTACTGTCTCACCCCCCACCTTCCCCTCAGGTAAACGTTCCAAAACACAATGCAACACATTAATAAAGCTGTCACACAAACATATGTTTGACATGAACACAGCTTTACAAACACAGTATCTGTAGATTTCAATCAAAATAAGTTAATACAGGTATTGTTACTATTATTAAACCACTTTTTAAAAAATTATTAAACTAACAAAGATTCTTGCACGGTTTGAAGGAGATCCCATATTTATTTATCATTTTACAGTATCATAGTGAATGACATAATGTTCCTTTTTTATGAATTATTAATTTATTCAAATAATGCATTAAACATTCAATTAATAAATACAGGCTTGAATCCAATAGGTGTGCTCGTCAGTGATAGTATTTTTTACAATGTCATGTGGTGGTACTACCCCCAGAAAACCTAAAGATTTCAAGGATTGATGTTTTGGTTAATTGCTTTTGGTTAATAGTTGTGTTAAAAATTGACACATGACATGACAGATGTAGTCGTCATATTGAAAAATGTGAAGCCAATATACATTTGTATGAACTTTGTATATGCATTCTTAACTCTTAACTTTTTAACTCTTAACTCTTAATTTTTTAAAGGGTTTTTATCTTCGATAAACTTATTTGTCACTGACCTAGAAACTATGGTTGTCATGGTCAGTTTTTGCACTTTCTCACATTGCATTTTCTCAAAGGGCCTGATTGAGGGAACTGTACATTATTTTCAGACTTGTTGACTCATCGCAGGCAGCCATTTTGGATCTAACTTAAATGGCCAGTAATTTTTAATTAAACTCCAGCTGAAACCTGCAGTCTGCTAGCAGCATTTCCTCCCCTGTAGGTCTACACACACACACACACACACACACACACACACACACACAATGATACACGGTCATGGAACAGAATTGCTAATTAATTCAATTAGCTGTCTTCCCATGTAAGGACAAATTCCCCAAGATTCAGATGAAGTAATAATGATTTTGCTTGTGTGTGTGTGTGTGTGTGTGTGTGTGTGTGTGTGTGTGTGTGTGTGTGTGTGTGTGTGTGTGTGTGTGTGTGTGTGTGTGTGTGTGTGTGTGTGTGTGTGTGTGTGTGTGTGTGTGTGTGTGTGTGTCCATGCCCTGATTACCCTTTCCTACTGACAGCAGGTGGTAAACAGCTTCCCGGTCTGACCCCTGGGCATCATTTGCTCTTTTATTTTCACATTTGTGCATGATTATCTTCTCATCATATTGTTGCATGACTTCAAACGTGAATTTATGACAAGCAAAGACAAGGTAGTTATTTTTGTACTTACAGTTCAGGGTATTTTATGTTAGTTGTGTTTGTGTGTGTGTGTATATATAAAAGTGGTAGGGTGGGCTTTAAGACAAGATCAGGAGGCAGTAGGTGACCTATTTCCTCCTGTGTGAGTGTGTGCCTTTTCCGAGAGGTTCAAGCGCGACGCCCATCCTCTCCCCTTACACTTGTCACCATGACTCCTGAACCCTGTTTTTGTTGTCTTTGCAACCATGTCACACCCATTTACACTTCCATTTATGGGCATATAAGTATGTTTGTACATGTTTAGAAAGACCTAAAGTCAAATGATAGAAGCTATTGTATTCCTCAAGGTTTAAAGATTGGGCATTTATTAAAATCAAAACTTGTTTGTTAAATCAACACAGCTACCAATCCCACAAAAGCTACCAGCTACATTTGTTTTTATATATAATTGGCAATGTTTTTGAACACTGTTGTTGTAAAGTGACCTTTTAAGAGGTTAACTGCAAAAAGTTTAGGCTTTATTCCATTAGCCAGCCGGGCTTGGCCCTTAGCAACGCTGCTAACTGGGGAAGGCATGCGTTTCAGAGGGCAGTGAAGTGCTCCACATTTCCTCTAGACACAGAGAGGCAGAGGGGCAGTGGGGAGATCATGCCGAGCCTCTTCCTCTCTCTTTTTCCCTCCTCTATCTCCCTCCTCCGTGGCTCCCAGGATGCTTTGTGTGGGGGCTGTGGTCCGTGGCCCCTGTGCCAGCCCTCTCACTCACCCTGGGCTGACCATCAGCACCCGGAACATTCCGTGCTGCTAGACCCCCCTCTCGAAACACACACAGTTAATAAAATTCTTCAACTTTCCCACAGATGCGGCGGCTTTTCTCTCCTCCTCCTGTGTCCTCTCTTCCCTCTCTCCTTCCTGCTCTTTCATCCCGCCTGTTTTTTCTTTACATGTCCTACTGTGAATCAAATGATCAATGCTGGAAATGTCTGTAAGGACATTCTGAGTTTCTTGATACTATTTGTACAAAAACGTAGTTAAATTTACAACAACAAAAACACGCGTCCCCATTTTTCAAAAGCCTTATAAATCATACAGAATGAGTTTTTTTGGGAGAAAGTAAAAATGTGCATGTGCATTTCCTGTGATGGGTAGGTTTAGGGGTAGGGGTAGTGTAGGGGGATAGAAAATACGGTTTGTACGGTATAAAAACCATTACGCCTATGGAGAGTCCCCACAATTCACAAAAACAAACGTGTGTGTGTGTGTGTGTGTGTGCACAAAAAAAAAGGCAAGACTTGACTTAAAAAAAAGTGATTAGTCTTTACAAATGTATTAGTCTTAAAAGTTGCTTGGACAGCCCCTTCCTGTTATGTTCAATGTCTCTTGACTAGAATAAACTGCAAAGTGAGCCAGACTTTATGCTGATAATCAAATGTCTGGCTGTAGTTGGACATCAACAGGTGATTGTTACTTGTCTTTTTCCCATGTGTGCCATGTTTGTGTGTGCGCACATTTGTGACTGTGAGCCGTGATGCTAGCTGTGACCTTAGACAGATAATCTTTGAGTGTGCTGTGTGGGGGTTCAGGTCCGTCAGCATGGCTTTGCTGCTTTGATTAAGAAGGATGTCACTAAACCATCGATCCCCTGGGCTATTGATTACCTATTTTCATCCATCTGCCTCTCTGATAAAATGTTATCTCCTCTGCACTCTGGCCCCTGACATCCATAGAAGGCTAATTTGTAATGAGGGTGTCCGAGTTTAACCCTTTGAGACACACTTGAGTTCATCTTTCAAACCCCGTCATGGCTGTGGCATCCTCTATTACTAGCAGTGGATAGACCATATCAACATGGAATTAAACTAAGTGGGCAGTTTTTAAGCATCACTTTAAGCATACTATTTCAGATGTATTTTAACATTTACATTTTTGTTTATTTGGAATAATCTGTGGTTTCTAATACACTTACAATGATAGATCAGATTCACACACTAGTGCAATGGTCATAACCTTTTGACTCTCGAAGACAATATTTGAAGGATTAAGCTGAGATGTATCTCTGGTTACACAACTTTATTTTTGTGCTTTTTGGCGTTTTAATTAATATCATGTTAATATAACAAAATTTTAATAATATTAATAATTTTAAGACTTATTTGGGACTTATTGTTTTAGAACCACTGCGCTAGTGGTTGACGTGTATGTTTTTATATATATATATATATATATATATATATATATATATATATATACATACATATATACACATATACACAGAATATTACAGAATATTTACTGAATAAATTATAAAAGAAATTTCTGGCAGTTAACATTAACTTAAAAATTGGTCTGTTAATTCTATTGTACATCATATTTCATTTGACAGAAATTAAAAGGGTTTTTAGGTATACATTTGTAAGAATTATTGGCACCCATGGTAAATATGAATTTTTTTTTTTTTAAAGCTGTGAAAATAAATATGCATTGTTTATCCTTTTAATCGCTCATTAAACTTTTTTTTTTTTTTTTTTTCAAATCTAACCTTTCATTGAAGTAAAACTTATGAATGTGGGTGGGTTTGGTGGGGGTGGGGGGTTCACAATGGAATAAATGTTTTTCTCCAATACACGTTGGCTGCAATTATTGATATCTTATGAGTAAAATATATCTGTAGGTATATTCCCCTTCATATTTACCACTAGGAAATTATCCAGCCATGAGCATTGTGTCACAAGAGTATAAATATGAGGTAACACAAAGGCCAAGAGGATATGTGTCTATATTGTTTTAATGCACGGCGAGGAGGATAGTTTGAGTGGCCAAAGACTCTCCAAAGATCACAGAAAAAGAAAAATCAAACAGCACCTATGTCACCACATGTTGTTTAGGAGGTTTTCAAGAAAAATCCTCTGCGGCATATTCAGTTGTCAGACACTACTGGAACTTCAAACGGGACCAGTATGGTCAGATGAAACTAAAAAGAGCTTTTTGGCAGCAAACCCACAAGATGGGTGCACACAGGAATAAAAAAAGTACCCAATGTGTACGATTAAATATACAGCTGGATCTTTAATGTTGTGGGCCTATTTTTCTGCTGGAGGTCCTAGACATCTTGTTCAGATACATGGTATCATGAATTCTATCAAATACCAACAGATAAAAACTTAAAACCTGACCGCTTCTACTAGAAATATTATAATGGGCTGTGGTTGGATCTTTAACCAGGACAATGATCCAAAACAAACATCAAAATCAACACAAAAATAGGTCACTGAGCAAAAAATTAAGGTTCTGCCTATATACAGTCCCCTGACCTCTAAAAAAAACTGAACAGGAGAGAGTATCAACATGAGAATTTGAAGGATCTGGAGAGATTCTGATTGGAGGAATGGTCTCTGATCTCTTCTCAGGTTTTCTCCAAACACATCAGGCATTATGGGAGAAGACTCAGAGCTGTTATATTGGCAAAAGGAGGTTGTAAAAAGTATTTGAATAAAAGGGTGCCAATAATTGTGGCCAATGTGTATTAGAGAAAAAAAACACTAAAAAAAACTATTTTTACAATAGGTCAAAAGGATTAAAAATGCAGATTTATTTTCACAGGCTTCTTAGTTCATATTTACCACGGGTGCCTATAGTTCTGACTAGGACTATAGAAGTACAGTCCATTCAATGTTGTACATTTGTCTTTTCGTTTGTTGATCATTCATATGAAACATTGAAAATGCATGTCCTACACTATTTTTCTTTTGGCTATTTTTGTCAAAACCTGAAAATGGAAGTGACTCCATTGGTGTGTGTCAGGTCAGATTTTAGTCCTGACATCTCTGATCACCGTGTGTCCACTTTGTTCCAGTCCAGATGCTCCTGGTGAGGAGGAATGACAGTAGGATGTCTGTTCTCTGGTCTCATGGGTTTGGACTCCCCGAGGGGCAGCTGTGTTTTAGGGAACAGCTCAATATCCTCTGCCCAACTCCCTTCCCCTCCCCGGGGGTATCAGAACTCCCTCTGCCCCTCAGATAGGAGCTGAAGCCGAACTAATCCCGAGTTGTCTGAGAAAGGCTGTTTACTCTGTGGGGATTAACAGAGATTAAGTGCTATCATAGCACAGTTTGAGGAGGAGTGCTGTAAACGATCCAGCCATTTCTGATGGCCCTCTCCTGTTCGCGTTTGCTTGGTTAACTTGTCAAACACGCATTTTTAAGGCCCAGATATACTCATGGCAAAGTTATTTTTTGTTCTTCATTTAGGGGTAAATGAAATACCTTTGAAATACCTTTGCAGTGGTTTACTGTTATTGAACGTCCTGACGTCACCCATGCTGCTAGAAGTGGCGTTTAGAGGAATATGTTAATGTGCTGCTCACTTTTTCTCTCAATAAACAAATAAACATAAAAATGGCAGTGGTGAGAAAACAGCAGTTAATAAAAGCAACTGATCATAACAACATGGATAATTTTGCACAAATTTCTGCAATTCTGCACTTCAGTCAAGTCACGTTTTGTTTATTTATAGATCACTTTATTTGATAGATTGCTTTAAAGCAAGCAGCTTTACAGTATTAATTCTTTACCCGCCATTGACGGAATTTTCGTCATATATGAGACAAAGCCTCCCAGCCATTGCCGAAATTTTCCAGCTTTCCGTGTTTTCATTGTTACGCATCTTCTGAAAGAGTACAGAATCTCCAGATCAAAAGACCTGAAGAAGAAGCAAAAACAAGCAACAGTATGCAGATGCATATGTAAAATAATGCAATCATCAACATTAAACAGCATATAAATCAAGACTGCCTAATTTTTCTGAATGAAATGTTGACTCAGGACTGTGCAAGCTTTGGGGGTGTTGCCTCTGAGAATCTACTCCATCTATTTTTTGATCATCGTTCTGAATCTGATCTAGATGTAGTCTTTTTTTTTTTTTTTTTTTTTTTTTGAGGGTCTGTTCGTTCTTCTGATATTGCATGTTCAGATATTCATACAACAAAATATTCTGGGAGCCATGAAACTTTTGTGAAAAAGCTGATGCTTGCTGGCCATTTTTTTTCAAAAACGCTGGTGGGGAAAGAGTTAAAAATGGAATAAAAAATATTTCAGTGTCACTTCCATTTACAAGTACAGCTTCAATTTCTCTAAAACAGCTCTCCAGTGTTTTCATGTTTTAATTGCTTCTGACATTGACCATCTGAACAGAAGAAATTAAACAGAAATTCCATATCAAAGAAGGTGGAGCCTCAGAGCACACCTACCTATTACATAATGCCCACTGACCAATTGTTTCTGGAAAGTTCGCTTTTGGAAAGCTGTTTGAAACTTCAGAAACAAATGTACTTCATCACCCGACGAAGACTTTTATGTCACTTCGTTTGGCCACTTCAGTTCATCGCTTGCTTTTTTGTTCGTTTTTTGATTGAACCTGTGCACTCTTACAGTGTCTCTGGAGTGACACACATGTGTTCTTACACACACACACACACACACACACACACACACACACACACACAGCAACCATTCCAAACGTGGTGGTATTGTTCCTGTACTGCTCAGTATAATATTTTTCTTGTGTATTAACGTCTAGATGCTGCTGTGTGTAACGGAGATGTAAGTGCTAGTAAATGTTTGGCGCTGTGCTAGAAATGAAATCGAAAAGCAGTACACGAATCCCATCAAATTTTAAATGTCATTTGGAATGAGAGCCAGATCAAAACATGCCACCGGTGCGAACCGTGTGTTGACGGTCCTGCGTTAATTCAATCTTGAGCCTAAATCTAGATTCTGTGTGTGTGCTGTTTCAGAGAGGAACGCGAGCGCTGGATCAGGGCCAAATACGAGCAGAAGTTGTTTTTGGCATCACTGACGTGCACAGAGCTGTCTCTGGGACAGCAGCTACTGCGGGCCACAGCAGAGGAAGACCTGCGCTTCGTGGTCATACTGCTGGCCCACGGCTCCAGAGATGAGGTCAACGAAACCTGCGGGGAAGGTGATGGCCGGACAGCCCTGCACCTGGCCTGCCGCAAGGGAAATGTTGTGATCACGCAACTGCTCATATGGGTAAGAGCTCCAGCACACACTCGTTTATCACAGCGAATGACTGGAAGGATGTGTTTTGGAGTAAAGACATTTTCACACCAAACGTGAAACCTAAAAGCTCAACTGATCACAATTGAATGGTCTTTTCACACCAACAGTCTGCCAACTGGTCTTTTTAACACTTTAAGCAATAAAAAAAAAACGGAATAGACATGACTGTTAACTAAAATAATTTCCTTTTTTGAATGATGGAATTAAGTCCATTAAGTGTTTAATAATGAAATAATTATTGTACTTTTATATATATATAGTTATTAGATTATAGTTAATAAAATAGTTTATAAACTGTAGTTAATACATTAATAGACTATGTACAAATAGTGAGCTCTTCATTCATTGTTAGTGTAATTAACAAATTATTATTGTTTAATTAGCTTGTATGTAAAGAGTTAGATTAATGCTTTAATGACTTAAAAGTAAATAGTTCTCACTTTAGGTTAAGTCATGGAAATGGGAAAATGGCACACAATTAAGTGCTTTAAACCTTTATTGGATTCATATTCAGTGTTCCTTCAAATGTTTACAAATACATTAAACACACACACACACACACACACACACTTTCCATATACAGTTGTACATTTTGTACTGTACAAAAGGTTTATTCTTTCCCCAAACCTACCCCTAATGTTTTATCAACGTGATCTTATGAGTATTTGTATATAATTCATATTAAACAAAAAGGATATTTTATGCGCTCAAAAAGGAGGAATATCCGGTCTGTTCTCTGGTGCGTAGAGCAAAAACATTTGTCAACTAAATAGCAAAAGTTGTCCGTACACTGAGAAACATACAATTAGACCAACGTTTGCTATTTATGTCATTCATATGGACAGCATTATTATTATTATCATTTATTTTATTTTATTTTATTTTACAAGTTATGTTTAGCTTTGGGGATAGGCTTAATGAATTTGTAAAGCATTTTATGAATGCCATTTTCCATGACCTAATCTAAAGTGAGAACAATTTACTGTTAATAAGTTGTTAACAAAACATTAACTCTTTACATATGAACTAATTTAATAATAACACTTTAATTACACCGCAATGAATGAAGAACTCACTATTTGTGTATAGTCTATTAATGTATTAACTGCAGTTTATAAACGATGAACTATTTGCAAATGATTTGTAAATACTTTATTACACTATACGTGTTATAAAGTGTTACCATCGTGTGTGTGTGTGTGTGTGTGTGTGTGTGTGTGTGTGTGTTTGAATGAGGAGTAAAGATATCTATTGCATAAATAAACCTCTGAGAGTAAGCCCATAAAAGTGCTCCAAGCTTTAATCAAGAGTTTTACATGTTTGAAGTGAAGACATCAAGCATTAATGTGCAGATGGAAATGAGAACTAAACGATAAGTGTTTTTGAAAAACAGATTAGATGTTCTTTTTTGTTTGTTTGTTAAACTGATTATTCAGTTTGAATTGGAACAAATCAAGACATAAGCCATTCTGCCAGTATCATCCTAATCAGACCAATGCTAATCATTTGGGGGTCATACATAAATGTGAATATTATTACATATTTTACCCCGAGGCCCGTTTAAAATATAAGAAATATTTTGCAATAAAATCCATTTTCATTTTCTTTGTGACCACCATGAATTTTTTTTTTTAAATGGAATATTGCTGTTTTTATTATAAATGATTTACCCATGCACGTCATTGTTTTTTTCATGTCCCCTTATAATCTTTAATCAAAATAATGCCCCCTCCCACTCACACTGCGTGTCTTCTCTAATTTCATGTTTTTCCTCATTTTTATCTTGCTCGAGAAGCAGTTTCACTCGGATATACACTCACCTAAAGGATTATTGGGAACACCTGTTCAATTTCTCATTAATGCAATTATCTAATCAACCAATCACATGGCAGTTGCTTCAATGCATTTAGGGGTGTGGTCCTGGTCAAGACAATCTCCTGAACTCCAAACTGAATGTCAGAATGGGAAAGAAAGGTGATTTAAGCAATTTTGAGTGTGGCATGGTTGTTGGTGTCAGACGGGCCGGTCTGAGTATTTCACAATCTGCCCAGTTACTGGGATTTTCTCACACAACCATTTCTAGGGTTTACAAAGAATGGTGTGAAAAGGGAAAAACATCCAGTATGCGGCAGTCCTGTGGGCGAAAATGCCTTGTTGATGCTAGAGGTCAGAGGAGACTGATTCAAGCTGATAGAAGAGCAACTTTGACTGAAATAACCACTCGTTACAACCGAGGTATGCAGCAAAGCATTTGTGAAGCCACAACACGCACAACCTTGAGGTGGATGGGCTACAACAGCAGAAGACCCCACCGGGGTTACCACTGTGCAGGCTGGTGGTGGTGGTGTAATTGTGTAATTGTGTGATGTTTTCTTGGCACACTTTAGGCCCCTTAGTGCCAATTGGGCATCGTTTAAATGCCACGGCCTACCTGAGCATTGTTTCTGACCATGTCCATCCCTTTATGATCACCATGTACCCATTCTCTGATGGCTACTTCCAGCAGGATAATGCACCATGTCACAAAGCTCGAATCATTTCAAATTGGTTTCTTGAACATGACAATGAGTTCACTGTACTAAAATGGCCCCCGCAGTCACCAGATCTCAACCCAATAGAGCATCTTTGGGATGTGGTGGAACGGAGCTTCATGCCCTGGATGTGCATCCCACAAATCTCCATCAACTGCAAGATGCTATCCTATCAATATGGGCCAACATTTCTAAAGAATGCTTTCAGCACCTTGTTGAATCAATGCCACGTAGAATTAAGGCAGTTCTGAAGGTGAAAGGGGGTCAAACACAGTCTTAGTATGGTGTTCCTAATAATCCTTTAGGTGAGTGTACATCACAATAGAGAAGAAAATACTATCGCAACTTCCGTTTCATGACGACTTTACCGGTTTTTCTTTTAATTATAATTTTTTTTTACTGCTTTACTGCCTTTTTCTTATCGTAATTGTCTAAAAATATAATTTTTACTACTCCATTCTTCTCTTTGCTCAGTGTTAATACAGGGACCTTATCAAAATATCAAAATAATATAATAATATTAATAATAACAAAGCATTTTATGGAGAATATGCAGAGTGGCAGGTGATACACACAGCCAGTAACAGCAGGGATTTGTCGGGCTTTATTTGCTCTTAGAGTTTGGATTGGAATAATAACATGTTCTCTTGCTAACTCTCTTCATCTGTCTCTCTGTAGTACGGCGTGGACATCATGGCACGGGATGCTCACGGAAATACAGCATTGGCGTACGCACGGCAAGCTAACAGTCAGGAGTGTATGGACATCCTCCTTCAGTACGGCTGTCCCGACGAGCGTTACCCGCTCATGGCCACGCCCAACCTATCACGCAGGAACAATAATCGCAATAACAGCTGCAGCAGCATGAACAGTGCAGTTATATGAGAAATAAAACACAGAAAAACACTCGCATACACATGAACATGCATTTTGGTCAGCACTCCTCCTCCCTCCCTATACACACCTTCATATGTACAGCTCCACCACTGCATCAGAATCATGAAACTATACCAGACTCAAGGGAATGACCCCAACACTTGATGATGACGAAGCATGAGAAGAGCTACTGTGTTTGCACTCCCAGCCTCCCCTTGCCTCTTGCCTCAGCATCCTGACTCTACAATCCCTCTGTCATGGCAAGGTCTTGGCCAGTCGTGTGTCATCTATCTATTTTTTTTGGGAGAGTGCCCCACGTCCAATGTCTCGCTGCATCGTGGAACAAAAATGAAAACAACCCTGGATTCTGCTTTTCTGACTGAGCCAGCTGAAGCTACCAAGTGCATGATGGGAGAATTGAGTGTATGTATTTGGTAACTGATGACCTGGTGATCTTATCTGCCTCTTTTCTGTCGAGTCCAATAGATGACAAAGCAAGACTGAAAAGGATGGGATACTTTTATGCCGAATCTTCAGAATTCCCAGAGAACTTCACTCGGTCACCATGCGTGTCTGGACTGTCGTCTCACCACTTTGACACTGTTTTTTCTGTCTGTTCTCTCTCTCGCTCAGACTTTTTCTTTGCATCTATTCAGACTCTTTTTCAGTCAGTATGTCCATTGTGTTTTTTTCTTATTTTAGAGGAATGTGAAAGGATGTAATGACATTTATGGAAAACACCCAAATATCGAGTCATGCGTTTGAAGTTTGAATCTGATCTGGTCTTTTAAAACCTTTTTTTTTATACATTGTTGAGTAGCATTTGTCTTAGTGCTCATTACTGGACCAACGGAAGATTCTTAAAATAAGTGTTTTAAGATTTATGTTTCTCAGAAGTAAAAGGGAATTCAATTTTTTTACTTTCACCAGCTTTTATTTAGCCAATTTTTAATCTTTCAACACGTCAAACTAGCCTTATATATTTCCCATTTCTCGGCTCATTCTTCACTTCAGCTTAGAGTGAAGTGTGCAGATGAACAGATTCAGATGAACGATATTACTGATTCAGAAGTGCAGGGCTGAAGCTCAGTCTGACCTCATGTGTTCATCATCAAAAATAATCCACCGCTAATCTTT
>CM031948.1:14288122-14308183 GCA_018749465.1 Paracanthobrama guichenoti | reverse complement strand
ACATTATCCAGTAATTTTACGGACATTACAGCAAAGATACAGTAAAAATGGTAACAACTGCAAAATATTATTACAATTTAATACATAGATGCAATTGTAAAACTAAAAACTCACGTAAAATAACAGGTACATTGTTTTTAAAAATGTCTACAGAGCACTTATTAATTTTTTATTTCAGTATGTCAAAGTAACTGCATTAAAATGAGAAATGTTGCTTTGGCAACTAGCTGAAATGCTGTATTTATTATTCTTTTATGGTTTGGTTTCAGACATGGTTAATTTGTTAGTAACAGCAAGATAAAAACGGTGTGGGAGTAGGGGACATACTTGACTAAAGGCTGTAACCAGATCATCCGTATTCACGCATGGAGATCAATGGGGTGGTGCCCTGCACATGCCTTCAGCCTCACCAGAACACAAGGTGCATTTCTGCTGGACTATTCTAGCCCTGAAAAGACCATATAACCCCTGGAAAAAATTCAAGGCTTTCTTGTACGGTAACAAAAAAATTCAGTATCATGCACTTTTGAGCATACGCTCGTTATACTCTGCACAATCAAATATAAGATTAAAGCGGTTAAACACGTATACTTTGCTGCAAACTTACTGCTGCTTTCCTGAGATTCATACCGGTTTTAAATCCAAAACGTCCTATTACCCAGAATGCCGTTTAACGCTTTACGCAAACGCTGCTACTGGCACGCGATCAGTTTAGTGATTACGCAATTCTAAGCAGAAAGCGTGACAAAGATTCTTTTCGCTTTTTGTGAAGTTAGTTTAACACAGGCAGCGCTGTGATGATCAAACTTATGATCAGTCTTAGCTTATTGGTCCATGGAGATTAGGATAACGCTGGTGTGATCGCGTAATGGTCAGTGCATCACGGATCAATGGGCATCCAATTATTGTGAAAGTTTTCTCTTTTATACTCAGAATAAAGACATAAATCATTTTTAATTCTGAAAATTTTCTCTTCTTTAAAGGTTTGTGCATCCAACATTAAGCATATAGCCAGTTGAATAAGAAGTTCTGGAAACAATATGTTGTGTTTATAATGTCACACTTAATATTGTTGAGGACAACAGTTTAGGACCCAAGACCAGATGCGAGGAACTAAGACCAAGAGTCAGGAGTGCGATTAATTAAAGAGAAATTTACTGAAGAATAGCTTGCAGTTTCATCAGCAGAAGCCAGCTTCAGGTCTCACAGGGAGTAGGCCACGCTCTCTCTGCGCATACATACATAATGGATATTATTTACATATTGTGCACAGTACACTACTACTGTAATTACACTATTACTACTAATAGCATGTCATGTTGAGTGTAGCCTCCAAATAAGTCTGGGTTTACACATAGGCCTACTGGTCACTGGAGGGCGCTGAAGTATATCATTTAACAGGTTTATCAAAGGTTGGCAACTTTTTGGAACGTTCTGGATTCATGGTTTTGTCTGCCAGCAAATTAACCACATGTTGAAAGCTATAGAAACTGTATTAAGTAATTAATGTTTGATATCAGTTAGAACACACTACCACTTTCATTTCATTTTACCCACATTTCAGTCTATTCCCTGCTTCAGAGGACAGAGATTAGTGGAAGCTTTTCCACCAGTGAATAAAAATAAAAAGGTGATTTTGACTTTTGTCTCACAATTCTGACATTTTCTCTCAATTGCAAGTAGTTTACATCTCATAATTCAGTGGAGGGGAGGGTGGAGTGAGAATTACAAGTTAGTACAAACTTGCAATTGTGAGGAATAAGTCAGAATTCTGAGATATAAACTCACATTTGTGAAAGAAAAAAATAAAAGGTCAATTGCAAGTTCAAATCTCTCAATTCTGACTTTATTACGTGCAATTCTGGCGGCTTATTTTTCATAATTCTTTAGAACTTTATAGCTATATATATATATATACCAAGAGTCAGGAGTGCGATTAATTAAAGAGAAATTTACTGAAGAATAGCTTGCAGTTTCATCAGCAGAAGCCAGCTTCAGGTCTCACAGGGAGTAGGCCACGCTCTCTCTGCGTACATACATAATGGATATTATTTACATATTGTGCACAGTACACTACTACTGTAATTACACTATTACTACTAATAGCATGTCATGTTGAGTGTAGCCTCCAAATAAGTCTGGGTTTACACATAGGCCTACTGGTCACTGGAGGCGCTGAAGTATATCATTTAACAGGTTTATCAAAGGTTGGCAACTTTTTGGAACGTTCTGGATTCATGGTTTTGTCTGCCAGCAAATTAACCACATGTTGAAAGCTATAGAAACTGTATTAAGTAATTAATGTTTGATATCAGTTAGAACACACTACCACTTTCATTTCATTTTTACCCACATTTCAGTCTATTCCTGCTTCAGAGGACAGAGATTAGTGGAAGCTTTTCCACCAGTGAATAAAAATAAAAAGGTGATTTTGACTTTTTGTCTCACAATTCTGACATTTTCTCTCAATTGCGAGTTTACATCTCATAATTCAGTGGGAGGGGGAGGGTGGAGTGAGAATTACAAGTTAGTACAAACTTGCAATTGTGAGGAATAAGTCAGAATTCTGAGATATAAACTCACATTTGTGAAAGAAAAAAATAAAAGGTCAATTGCAAGTTCAAATCTCTCAATTCTGACTTTATTACGTGCAATCACACTTAATGCGTGCAATCTGGCGGCTTATTTTTCATAATTCTTTAGAACTTTATAGCTATATATATATATATATACCAAGAGTCAGGAGTGCGATTAATTAAAGAGAAATTTACTGAAGAATAGCTTGCAGTTTCATCAGCAGAAGCCAGCTTCAGGTCTCACAGGGAGTAGGCCACGCTCTCTCTGCGTACATACATAATGGATATTATTTACATATTGTGCACAGTACACTACTACTGTAATTACACTATTACTACTAATAGCATGTCATGTTGAGTGTAGCCTCCAAATAAGTCTGGGTTTACACATAGGCCTACTGGTCACTGGAGGGCGCTGAAGTATATCATTTAACAGGTTTATCAAAGGTTGGCAACTTTTTGGAACGTTCTGGATTCATGGTTTTGTCTGCCAGCAAATTAACCACATGTTGAAAGCTATAGAAACTGTATTAAGTAATTAATGTTTGATATCAGTTAGAACACACTACCACTTTCATTTCATTTTTACCCACATTTCAGTCTATTCCCTGCTTCAGAGGACAGAGATTAGTGGAAGCTTTTCCACCAGTGAATAAAAATAAAAAGGTGATTTTGACTTTTTGTCTCACAATTCTGACATTTTCTCTCAATTGCGAGTTTACATCTCATAATTCAGTGGGAGGGGAGGGTGGAGTGAGAATTACAAGTTAGTACAAACTTGCAATTGTGAGGAATAAGTCAGAATTCTGAGATATAAACTCACATTTGTGAAAGAAAAAATAAAAGGTCAATTGCAAGTTCAAATCTCTCAATTCTGACTTTATTACGTGCAATTCTGGCCGGCTTATTTTTCATAATTCTTTAGAACTTTATTTATATATATATATATATATATAGTCCTAGTAAGAACTGAGAGATAAAAAGTCGCAATTATATACTCTTTATTCCGTGACGGTAAGCTTTTTATAGGCTAAGCTAAGCTCACAGAAAATAACGAAATGAGGAAACGGACTAATAGGTTACATTCATAGGCTAGGCTAGACATTTCTATCTCTGAATATCGGCGCTGTTTTTCCCTTAGTGCTTTGGTGATCTAAGGTTTTGAAAGAAGTCTCTTATGCTCACCAAGGCTGCATTTATGTGATAAGATACAGTAAAAATGGTACAATTGCAAAATATTATTACAATTTAATACATAGATAGACTGTAAAAAAAAAAAAAAATAATAATAATTAATTAATCCGTAAAATAACAGAAGTAGTACTGGCAGTTTATTACCCAGACATTATCCAGTAATTTTACGGACATTACAGCAAAGATACAGTAAAAATGGTACAACTGCAAAATATTATTACAATTTAATACATAGATGCACTGTAAAACTAAAAACCCGTAAAATAACAGACATTGTTTTTAAAATGTCTACAGAGCTTTTATTAATTTTATTTCAGTATGTCAAATTAACTGCATTAAAATGAGAAATGTTGCTTTGGCAACTAGCTGAAATGCTGTATTTATTATTCTTTTTATGGTTTGGTTTCAGACATGGTTAATTTGTTAGTAACAGTAAGATAAAAAAAACGGTGTGGGAGTAGGGGACATACGACTAGCCAGCCAGATCATCCGTATTCACGCATGGAGATCAATGGGGTGCCGAGTGCCACAGCCTCATCTACCCACACCAGATTTCAAGGTGCTTTCGCGGACTATATAACCCTGAAAAGACCCGTTTCTGTGTGACGGTAACAAAAAAATTCAGCCTGCGACTTTTACACGTTCCTTATACTTGCACAATCAAATATAGATGTATGAAACACGATACGAATGCAAACTCTACGTTTTTCCGATTATTATACCGGTTTTAAATCCAAAACGGTCCTATTACCCAGAATGCTTTGCTGCTTACGCAAACGCTGCTACTGGCGCAGCGTAAGTTAGTGATTACGAATTCTAAGCAGAAAAGCGGACAAAGATTCTTTCGTTTTTGTGAAGTTAGTTTAACCCTTTAGCACACACGATGATCAAACTTGTGTGATCAGTCTTAGCTGGTCCATGGAGCATAGGATAACGCTGTGTGATCGCAACGGTCAGTGCATCACGTGATCAATGGGCTCACTGGCTTGGCGCGGACACAGAAGCGCTGGTCGTATACAACAACTATTCAGCGTCATCGACCGCATAATGCTTATTTTAGGTTTCAGACATTTATTAAATACACATAAGTACCAGCAAAACAATACATTTAGAGTTTGTAAAATACACACTGATGTCTATAAAAGCGGCAATGATAATAATTTCCATTAAGCTTAGGCAACAAGTTTTCCTCACATCAGATACACATTGTGCGTTTAGCGTTTCCTCTGTTATTCTCCCAGTTCACCGGCCACCTACTTTCATGTATTTCTGGAAGAATTGATGATTTCACGTGTTGTAAATCCAAAAGATCCGATTCTCTGAACTGCGGCACGAACTAAAATGGCGGCGCGCATCGCGCATATAGCTCAAATAACGCGATCGTTATTATACGGTGTTTAAACATCAAAACACATCCACTGTAATAACTTGCGAGAGACGGATCTGTTCAAGGTGGTTCTTTTACTCAGGGACATAAGCAGCAAGCAGTGCAATTGATAGCCTCACAGCCAGGCCGACTCCATAGGCACGAACAACAAGCTCTTCTTTGCTGCTTCTAAGCCAAGTCGAACAGCATTAGGTTGCCCCCTACGGGTCAATCCACAAGAGCTCACTCTGTAACAGCCCGTGTTTGACAATCGGAATACCAGATGTGACACGCTATAGTTAACACATTTGTGAATGTTTTTAATAAAAAAAGGAGAAATTAAATAAAAGCAGGTCAGTCAGTCATACAGCCCTATTGTGCCTGCAGTGTTTCACAGGACAAGCAATGGGATGGAATTAATAAAGCAATAGGTTCTAAATCAGGGGTTTTTAAACTAGGGTCCGGGGAACCCCAGGGCTCCTCCAGAAGGGTCTAAGAATATCTCTGAATATCCCTCAGTGCTTTGGTGATCTAAGGTTTTGAAAGAAGTCTCTTATGCTCACCAAGGCTGCATTTATGTGATAGGATACAGTAAAAATGGTACAACTGCAAAATATTATTACAATTTAACACATAGATGCACTGTAAAAATTAATTAATGAATTCATTAAATTAATCAGTAAAATAACAAAAGTAGTACTGGCAGCTTATTACCTGGACATTATCCAGTAATTTTTATGGACATTACAGCAAAGATACAGTAAAAATGGCAAAATATTATTACAACTTAATACATAGATACACTGTAAAAAAAAAAAAAAAATCTGTAAAATAGCAGAAAATAATAGATATTGTTTTTAAAATGTCTACCGAGCTTTTCTTAATTTTATTTTAGTATGTCAAATTAACTGCATTAAAATGAGAAATGTTGCTTTGGCAACTAGCTGAAATGCAGTATATGTATTATTTTATTTCAGTTATTTATTTATTTATTTATTTTATGGTTTAGTTTCAGATGTGGTTAATTTAATAATAATAGTAAAATATAAAACGGTGTGTGGGAGTAGGGGACAGCCGACTAGCCAGCCAGATCATCCGTATTCACGCATGGAGATCAGTGGGCGTCCCCAGAACATTTTTAGAGAATAAAAAGACAAAGCAAAAATAGATAGTCTACCAAACGTTCTGTTTCAGTTCTAAATGTTTCTCTCCTTTCTTGTCATATACATACTTTCCAGAACTGTATATGTTTGCTTTGTATCTTTCTAGTAAGTTTTTATTTTTTCTCTCCATAGTCCCCTTTGTCTTGCTCACTGGGGTTGTAAGGCAGTATTCTTAACGTAGCACATAAGCTGTTTACATCCAATTATTGTGAAAGTTGCTTATACAAATCATTTTTAATTGAAAATGTTCTTCTTCAAGGTTTGTGCATCCAACATTAAGCATATAGCCAGTTGAAGAAGTTCGGAAACAATATGTTGTGTTTATAATGTCACACTTAATATTGTTGAGGACAACAGTTTAGGACCCAAGACCAGATGCGAGGAACGAAGACCAAGAGTCAGGAGTGCGATTAATTAAAGAGAAATTTACTGAAGAATAGCTTGCAGTTTCATCAGCAGAAGCCAGCTTCAGGTCTCACAGGGAGTAGGCCACGCTCTCTCTGCGTACATACATAATGGATATTATTTACATATTGTGCACAGTACACTACTACTGTAATTACACTATTACTACTAATAGCATGTCATGTTGAGTGTAGCCTCCAAATAAGTCTGGGTTTACACATAGGCCTACTGGTCACTGGAGGGCGCTGAAGTATATCATTTAACAGGTTTATCAAAGGTTGGCAACTTTTTGGAACGTTCTGGATTCATGGTTTTGTCTGCCAGCAAATTAACCACATGTTGAAAGCTATAGAAACTGTATTAAGTAATTAATGTTTGATATCAGTTAGAACACACTACCACTTTCATTTCATTTTTACCCACATTTCAGTCTATTCCTGCTTCAGAGGACAGAGATTAGTGGAAGCTTTTCCACCAGTGAATAAAAATAAAAAGGTGATTTTGACTTTTTGTCTCACAATTCTGACATTTTCTCTCAATTGCGAGTTTACATCTCATAATTCAGTGGGAGGGGGAGGGTGGAGTGAGAATTACAAGTTAGTACAAACTTGCAATTGTGAGGAATAAGTCAGAATTCTGAGATATAAACTCACATTTGTGAAAGAAAAAAATAAAAGGTCAATTGCAAGTTCAAATCTCTCAATTCTGACTTTATTACGTGCAATTCTGGCCGGCTTATTTTTCATAATTCTTTAGAACTTTATAGCTATATATATATATATACCAAGAGTCAGGAGTGCGATTAATTAAAGAGAAATTTACTGAAGAATAGCTTGCAGTTTCATCAGCAGAAGCCAGCTTCAGGTCTCACACAGGAGTAGGCCACGCTCTCTGCGTACATACATAATGGATATTATTTACATATTGTGCACAGTACACTACTACTGTAATTACACTATTACTACTAATAGCATGTCATGTTGAGTGTAGCCTCCAAATAAGTCTGGGTTTACACATAGGCCTACTGGTCACTGGAGGGCGCTGAAGTATATCATTTAACAGGTTTATCAAAGGTTGGCAACTTTTGGAACGTTCTGGATTCATGGTTTTGTCTGCCAGCAAATTAACCACATGTTGAAAGCTATAGAAACTGTATTAAGTAATTAATGTTTGATATCAGTTAGAACACACTACCACTTTCATTTCATTTTTACCCACATTTCAGTCTATTCCTGCTTCAGAGGACAGAGATTAGTGGAAGCTTTTCCACCAGTGAATAAAAATAAAAAGGTGATTTTGACTTTTTGTCTCACAATTCTGACATTTTCTCTCAATTGCGAGTTTACATCTCATAATTCAGTGGGAGGGGAGGGTGGAGGAGGAGAATTACAAGTTAGTACAAACTTGCAATTGTGAGGAATAAGTCAGAATTCTGAGATATAAACTCACATTTGTGAAAGAAAAAAATAAAAGGTCAATTGCAAGTTCAAATCTCTCAATTCTGACTTTATTACGTGCAATTCTGGCCGGCTTATTTTTCATAATTCTTTAGAACTTTAGAACTTATATATATATATATATATATATAGTCCTAGTAAGAACTGAGAGATAAAAAGTCGCAATTATATACTCTTTATTCCGTGACGGTAAGCTTTTATAGGCTAAGCTAAGCTCACAGAAAATAACGAAATGAGGAAACGGACTAATAGGTTACATTCATAGGCTAAACATTTCTATCTCTGAATATCGGCGCTGTTTTTTCCCTTAGTGCTTTGGTGATCTAAGGTTTTGAAAGAAGTCTCTTATGCTCACCAAGGCTGCATTTATGTGATAAGATACAGTAAAAATGGTACAATTGCAAAATATTATTACAATTTAATACATAGATAGACTGAAAAAAAAAAAAAAAAAAATAATAATAATTAATTAATCCGTAAAATAACAGAAGTAGTACTGGCAGTTTATTACCCAGACATTATCCAGTAATTTTACGGACATTACAGCAAAGATACAGTAAAAATGGTACAACTGCAAAATATTATTACAATTTAATACATAGATGCACTGTAAAACTAAAAACCCGTAAAATAACAGACATTGTTTTTAAAATGTCTACAGAGCTTTTATTAATTTTATTTCAGTATGTCAAATTAACTGCATTAAAATGAGAAATGTTGCTTTGGCAACTAGCTGAAATGCTGTATTTATTATTCTTTTTATGGTTTGGTTTCAGACATGGTTAATTTGTTAGTAACAGTAAGATAAAAAAAACGGTGTGGGAGTAGGGGACATACGACTAGCCAGCCAGATCATCCGTATTCACGCATGGAGATCAATGGGGTGCCGAGTGCCACAGCCTCATCTACCCACACCAGATTTCAAGGTGCTTTCGCGGACTATATAACCCTGAAAAGACCCGTTTCTGTGTGACGGTAACAAAAAAATTCAGCCTGCGACTTTTACACGTTCCTTATACTTGCACAATCAAATATAGATGTATGAAACACGATACGAATGCAAACTCTACGTTTTTCCGATTATTATACCGGTTTTAAATCCAAAACGGTCCTATTACCCAGAATGCTTTGCTGCTTACGCAAAGCGCTGCTACTGGCACGCGCGTAAGTTAGTGATTACGAATTCTAAGCAGAAAAGCGGACAAAGATTCTTTCGTTTTTGTGAAGTTAGTTTAACCCTTTAGCACACACGATGATCAAACTTGTGTGATCAGTCTTAGCTGGTCCATGGAGCATAGGATAACGCTGTGTGATCGCAACGGTCAGTGCATCACGTGATCAATGGGCTCACTGGCTTGGCGCGGACACAGAAGCGCTGGTCGTATACAACAACTATTCAGCGTCATCGACCGCATAATGCTTATTTTAGGTTTCAGACATTTATTAAATACACATAAGTACCAGCAAAACAATACATTTAGAGTTTGTAAAATACACACTGATGTCTATAAAAGCGGCAATGATAATAATTTCCACAGCTTAGGCAACAAGTTTTTCACATCAGATACACATTGTGCGTTTAGCGTTTCCTCTGTTATTCTCCCAGTTCACCGGCCACCTACTTTCATGTATTTCTGGAAGAATTGATGATTTCACGTGTTGTAAATCCAAAAGATCCGATTCTCTGAACTGCGGCACGAACTAAAATGGCGGCGCGCATCGCAAGATATAGCTCAAATAACGCGATCGTTATTATACGGTGTTTAAACATCAAAACACATCCACTGTAATAACTTGCGAGAGACGGATCTGTTCAAGGTGGTTCTTTTACTCAGGGACATAAGCAGCAAGCAGTGCAATTGATAGCCTCACAGCCAGGCCGACTCCATAGGCACGAACAACAAGCTCTTCTTTGCTGCTTCTAAGCCAAGTCGAACAGCATTAGGTTGCCCCCTACGGGTCAATCCACAAGAGCTCACTCTGTAACAGCCCGTGTTTGACAATCGGAATACCAGATGTGACACGCTATAGTTAACACATTTGTGAATGTTTTTAATAAAAAAAGGAGAAATTAAATAAAAGCAGGTCAGTCAGTCATACAGCCCTATTGTGCCTGCAGTGTTTCACGGGACAAGCAATGGGATGGAATTAATAAAGCAATAGGTTCTAAATCAGGGGTTTTTAAACTAGGGTCCGGGGAACCCCAGGGCTCCTCCAGAAGGGTCTAAGAATATCTCTGAATATCCCTCAGTGCTTTGGTGATCTAAGGTTTTGAAAGAAGTCTCTTATGCTCACCAAGGCTGCATTTATGTGATAGGATACAGTAAAAATGGTACAACTGCAAAATATTATTACAATTTAACACATAGATGCACTGTAAAAATTAATTAATGAATTCATTAAATTAATCAGTAAAATAACAAAAGTAGTACTGGCAGCTTATTACCTGGACATTATCCAGTAATTTTTATGGACATTACAGCAAAGATACAGTAAAAATGGCAAAATATTATTACAACTTAATACATAGATACACTGTAGAGAATAAAAAAAAAAAAAAAAAATCTGTAAAATAGCAGAAAATAATAGATATTGTTTTTAAAATGTCTACCGAGCTTTTCTTAATTTTATTTTAGTATGTCAAATTAACTGCATTAAAATGAGAAATGTTGCTTTGGCAACTAGCTGAAATGCAGTATATGTATTATTTTATTTCAGTTATTTATTTATTTATTTATTTATTTTATGGTTTAGTTTCAGATGTGGTTAATTTAATAATAATAGTAAAATATAAAACGGTGTGTGGGAGTAGGGGACAGCCGACTAGCCAGCCAGATCATCCGTATTCACGCATGGAGATCAGTGGGCGTCCCCAGAACATTTTTAGAGAATAAAAAGACAAAGCAAAAATAGATAGTCTACCAAACGTTCTGTTTCAGTTCTAAATGTTTCTCTCCTTTCTTGTCATATACATACTTTCCAGAACTGTATATGTTTGCTTTGTATCTTTCTAGTAAGTTTTTATTTTTCTCTCCATAGTCCCCTTTGTCTTGCTCACTGGGGTTGTAAGGCAGTATTCTTAACGTAGCACATAAGCTGTTTACATCCAATTATTGTGAAAGTTGCTTATACAAATCATTTTTAATTGAAAATGTTCTTCTTCAAGGTTTGTGCATCCAACATTAAGCATATAGCCAGTTGAAGAAGTTCGGAAACAATATGTTGTGTTTATAATGTCACACTTAATATTGTTGAGGACAACAGTTTAGGACCCAAGACCAGATGCGAGGAAGCGAAGACCAAGAGTCAGGAGTGCGATTAATTAAAGAGAAATTTACTGAAGAATAGCTTGCAGTTTCATCAGCAGAAGCCAGCTTCAGGTCTCACAGGGAGTAGGCCACGCTCTCTCTGCGTACATACATAATGGATATTATTTACATATTGTGCACAGTACACTACTACTGTAATTACACTATTACTACTAATAGCATGTCATGTTGAGTGTAGCCTCCAAATAAGTCTGGGTTTACACATAGGCCTACTGGTCACTGGGGCGCTGAAGTATATCATTTAACAGGTTTATCAAAGGTTGGCAACTTTTTGGAACGTTCTGGATTCATGGTTTTGTCTGCCAGCAAATTAACCACATGTTGAAAGCTATAGAAACTGTATTAAGTAATTAATGTTTGATATCAGTTAGAACACACTACCACTTTCATTTCATTTTTACCCACATTTCAGTCTATTCCCTGCTTCAGAGGACAGAGATTAGTGGAAGCTTTTCCACCAGTGAATAAAAATAAAAAGGTGATTTTGACTTTTTGTCTCACAATTCTGACATTTTCTCTCAATTGCGAGTTTACATCTCATAATTCAGTGGGAGGGGGAGGGTGGAGTGAGAATTACAAGTTAGTACAAACTTGCAATTGTGAGGAATAAGTCAGAATTCTGAGATATAAACTCACATTTGTGAAAGAAAAAATAAAAGGTCAATTGCAAGTTCAAATCTCTCAATTCTGACTTTATTACGTGCAATTCTGGCCGGCTTATTTTTCATAATTCTTTAGAACTTTATAGCTATATATATATATATATACCAAGAGTCAGGAGTGCGATTAATTAAAGAGAAATTTACTGAAGAATAGCTTGCAGTTTCATCAGCAGAAGCCAGCTTCAGGTCTCACAGGGAGTAGGCCACGCTCTCTCTGCGTACATACATAATGGATATTATTTACATATTGTGCACAGTACACTACTACTGTAATTACACTATTACTACTAATAGCATGTCATGTTGAGTGTAGCCTCCAAATAAGTCTGGGTTTACACATAGGCCTACTGGTCACTGGAGGCGCTGAAGTATATCATTTAACAGGTTTATCAAAGGTTGGCAACTTTTTGGAACGTTCTGGATTCATGGTTTTGTCTGCCAGCAAATTAACCACATGTTGAAAGCTATAGAAACTGTATTAAGTAATTAATGTTTGATATCAGTTAGAACACACTACCACTTTCATTTCATTTTTACCCACATTTCAGTCTATTCCCTGCTTCAGAGGACAGAGATTAGTGGAAGCTTTTCCACCAGTGAATAAAAATAAAAAGGTGATTTTGACTTTTTGTCTCACAATTCTGACATTTTCTCTCAATTGCGAGTTTACATCTCATAATTCAGTGGGAGGGGGAGGGTGGAGTGAGAATTACAAGTTAGTACAAACTTGCAATTGTGAGGAATAAGTCAGAATTCTGAGATATAAACTCACATTTGTGAAAGAAAAAAATAAAAGGTCAATTGCAAGTTCAAATCTCTCAATTCTGACTTTATTACGTGCAATTCTGGCCGGCTTATTTTTCATAATTCTTTAGAACTTTATAGCTATATATATATATATAGTCCTAGTAAGAACTGAGAGATAAAAAGTCGCAATTATATACTCTTTATTCCGTGACGGTAAGCTTTTTTTATAGGCTAAGCTAAGCTCACAGAAAATAACGAAATGAGGAAACGGACTAATAGGTTACATTCATAGGCTAAACATTTCTATCTCTGAATATCGGCGCTGTTTTTTCCCTTAGTGCTTTGGTGATCTAAGGTTTTGAAAGAAGTCTCTTATGCTCACCAAGGCTGCATTTATGTGATAAGATACAGTAAAAATGGTACAATTGCAAAATATTATTACAATTTAATACATAGATAGACTGTAAAAAAAAAAAAAAAAAATAATAATAATTAATTAATCCGTAAAATAACAGAAGTAGTACTGGCAGTTTATTACCCAGACATTATCCAGTAATTTTACGGACATTACAGCAAAGATACAGTAAAAATGGTACAACTGCAAAATATTATTACAATTTAATACATAGATGCACTGTAAAACTAAAAACCCGTAAAATAACAGACATTGTTTTTAAAATGTCTACAGAGCTTTTATTAATTTTATTTCAGTATGTCAAATTAACTGCATTAAAATGAGAAATGTTGCTTTGGCAACTAGCTGAAATGCTGTATTTATTATTCTTTTTATGGTTTGGTTTCAGACATGGTTAATTTGTTAGTAACAGTAAGATAAAAAAAACGGTGTGGGAGTAGGGGACATACGACTAGCCAGCCAGATCATCCGTATTCACGCATGGAGATCAATGGGGTGCCGAGTGCCACAGCCTCATCTACCCACACCAGATTTCAAGGTGCTTTCGCGGACTATATAACCCTGAAAAGACCCGTTTCTGTGACGGTAACAAAAAAATTCAGCCTGCGACTTTTACACGTTCCTTATACTTGCACAATCAAATATAGATGTATGAAACACGATACGAATGCAAACTCTCGTTTTCCGATTATTATACGGTTTTAAATCCAAAACGGTCCTATTACCCAGAATGCTTTGCTGCTTACGCAAACGCTGCTACTACTGGCGCGCGTAAGTTAGTGATTACGAATTCTAAGCAGAAAAGCGGACAAAGATTCTTTCGTTTTTGTGAAGTTAGTTTAACCCTTTAGCACACACGATGATCAAACTTGTGTGATCAGTCTTAGCTGGTCCATGGAGCATAGGATAAGCGCTGTGTGATCGCAGCGGTCAGTGCATCACGTGATCAATGGGCTCACTGGCTTGGCGCGGACACAGAAGCGCTGGTCGTATACAACAACTATTCAGCGTCATCGACCGCATAATGCTTATTTTAGGTTTCAGACATTTATTAAATACACATAAGTACCAGCAAAACAATACATTTAGAGTTTGTAAAATACACACTGATGTCTATAAAAGCGGCAATGATAATAATTTCCATTAAGCTTAGGCAACAAGTTTTTCCTCACATCAGATACACATTGTGCGTTTAGCGTTTCCTCTGTTATTCTCCCAGTTCACCGGCCACCTACTTTCATGTATTTCTGGAAGAATTGATGATTTCACGTGTTGTAAATCCAAAAGATCCGATTCTCTGAACTGCGGCACGAACTAAAATGGCGGCGCGCATCGCAATATATATAGCTCAAATAACGCGCGATCGTTATTATACGGTGTTTAAACATCAAAACACATCCACTGTAATAACTTGCGAGAGACGGATCTGTTCAAGGTGGTTCTTTTACTCAGGGACATAAGCAGCAAGCAGTGCAATTGATAGCCTCACAGCCAGGCCGACTCCATAGGCACGAACAACAAGCTCTTCTTTGCTGCTTCTAAGCCAAGTCGAACAGCATTAGGTTGCCCCCTACGGGTCAATCCACAAGAGCTCACTCTGTAACAGCCCGTGTTTGACAATCGGAATACCAGATGTGACACGCTATAGTTAACACATTTGTGAATGTTTTTAATAAAAAAAGGAGAAATTAAATAAAAGCAGGTCAGTCAGTCATACAGCCCTATTGTGCCTGCAGTGTTTCACGGGACAAGCAATGGGATGGAATTAATAAAGCAATAGGTTCTAAATCAGGGGTTTTTAAACTAGGGTCCGGGGAACCCCAGGGCTCCTCCAGAAGGGTCTAAGAATATCTCTGAATATCCCTCAGTGCTTTGGTGATCTAAGGTTTTGAAAGAAGTCTCTTATGCTCACCAAGGCTGCATTTATGTGATAGGATACAGTAAAAATGGTACAACTGCAAAATATTATTACAATTTAACACATAGATGCACTGTAAAAATTAATTAATGAATTCATTAAATTAATCAGTAAAATAACAAAAGTAGTACTGGCAGCTTATTACCTGGACATTATCCAGTAATTTTTATGGACATTACAGCAAAGATACAGTAAAAATGGCAAAATATTATTACAACTTAATACATAGATACACTGTAAAAAAAAAAAAAAATCTGTAAAATAGCAGAAAATAATAGATATTGTTTTTAAAATGTCTACCGAGCTTTTCTTAATTTTATTTTAGTATGTCAAATTAACTGCATTAAAATGAGAAATGTTGCTTTGGCAACTAGCTGAAATGCAGTATATGTATTATTTTATTTCAGTTATTTATTTATTTATTTATTTATTTTATGGTTTAGTTTCAGATGTGGTTAATTTAATAATAATAGTAAAATATAAACGGTGTGTGTGGGAGTAGGGGACAGCCGACTAGCCAGCCAGATCATCCGTATTCACGCATGGAGATCAGTGGGCGCCCCCAGAACATTTTTAGAGAATAAAAAGACAAAGCAAAAATAGATAGTCTACCAAACGTTCTGTTTCAGTTCTAAATGTTTCTCTCCTTTCTTGTCATATACATACTTTCCAGAACTGTATATGTTTGCTTTGTATCTTTCTAGTAAGTTTTTATTTTTTCTCTCCATAGTCCCCTTTGTCTTGCTCACTGGGGTTGTAAGGCAGTATTCTTAACGTAGCACATAAGCTGTTTACATCCAATTATTGTGAAAGTTGCTTATACAAATCATTTTTAATTGAAAATGTTCTTCTTCAAGGTTTGTGCATCCAACATTAAGCATATAGCCAGTTGAAGAAGTTCGGAAACAATATGTTGTGTTTATAATGTCACACTTAATATTGTTGAGGACAACAGTTTAGGACCCAAGACCAGATGCGAGGAGCGAAGACCAAGAGTCAGGAGTGCGATTAATTAAAGAGAAATTTACTGAAGAATAGCTTGCAGTTTCATCAGCAGAAGCCAGCTTCAGGTCTCACAGGAGTAGGCCACGCTCTCTCTGCGTACATACATAATGGATATTATTTACATATTGTGCACAGTACACTACTACTGTAATTACACTATTACTACTAATAGCATGTCATGTTGAGTGTAGCCTCCAAATAAGTCTGGGTTTACACATAGGCCTACTGGTCACTGGAGGGCGCTGAAGTATATCATTTAACAGGTTTATCAAAGGTTGGCAACTTTTTGGAACGTTCTGGATTCATGGTTTTGTCTGCCAGCAAATTAACCACATGTTGAAAGCTATAGAAACTGTATTAAGTAATTAATGTTTGATATCAGTTAGAACACACTACCACTTTCATTTCATTTTTACCCACATTTCAGTCTATTCCCTGCTTCAGAGGACAGAGATTAGTGGAAGCTTTTCCACCAGTGAATAAAAATAAAAAGGTGATTTTGACTTTTTGTCTCACAATTCTGACATTTTCTCTCAATTGCGAGTTTACATCTCATAATTCAGTGGGAGGGGGAGGGTGGAGTGAGAATTACAAGTTAGTACAAACTTGCAATTGTGAGGAATAAGTCAGAATTCTGAGATATAAACTCACATTTGTGAAAGAAAAAAATAAAAGGTCAATTGCAAGTTCAAATCTCTCAATTCTGACTTTATTACGTGCAATTCTGGCGGCTTATTTTTCATAATTCTTTAGAACTTTATAGCTATATATATATATATATACCAAGAGTCAGGAGTGCGATTAATTAAAGAGAAATTTACTGAAGAATAGCTTGCAGTTTCATCAGCAGAAGCCAGCTTCAGGTCTCACAGGGAGTAGGCCACGCTCTCTCTGCGTACATACATAATGGATATTATTTACATATTGTGCACAGTACACTACTACTGTAATTACACTATTACTACTAATAGCATGTCATGTTGAGTGTAGCCTCCAAATAAGTCTGGGTTTACACATAGGCCTACTGGTCACTGGAGGGCGCTGAAGTATATCATTTAACAGGTTTATCAAAGGTTGGCAACTTTTTGGAACGTTCTGGATTCATGGTTTTGTCTGCCAGCAAATTAACCACATGTTGAAAGCTATAGAAACTGTATTAAGTAATTAATGTTTGATATCAGTTAGAACACACTACCACTTTCATTTCATTTTTACCCACATTTCAGTCTATTCCCTGCTTCAGAGGACAGAGATTAGTGGAAGCTTTTCCACCAGTGAATAAAAATAAAAAGGTGATTTTGACTTTTTGTCTCACAATTCTGACATTTTCTCTCAATTGCGAGTTTACATCTCATAATTCAGTGGGAGGGGGAGGGTGGAGTGAGAATTACAAGTTAGTACAAACTTGCAATTGTGAGGAATAAGTCAGAATTCTGAGATATAAACTCACATTTGTGAAAGAAAAATAAAAGGTCAATTGCAAGTTCAAATCTCTCAATTCTGACTTTATTACGTGCAATTCTGGCGGCTTATTTTTCATAATTCTTTAGAACTTTATACTATATATATATATATATATATATATATAGTCCTAGTAAGAACTGAGAGATAAAAAGTCGCAATTATATACTCTTTATTCCGTGACGGTAAGCTTTTTATAGGCTAAGCTAAGCTCACAGAAAATAACGAAATGAGGAAACGGACTAATAGGTTACATTCATAGGCTAAACATTTCTATCTCTGAATATCAGCGCTGTTTTTCCCTTAGTGCTTTGGTGATCTAAGGTTTTGAAAGAAGTCTCTTATGCTCACCAAGGCTGCATTTATGTGATAAGATACAGTAAAAATGGTACAATTGCAAAATATTATTACAATTTAATACATAGATAGACTGTAAAAAAAAAAATAAATAATAATAATTAATTAATCCGTAAAATAACAGAAGTAGTACTGGCAGTTTATTACCCAGACATTATCCAGTAATTTTACGGACATTACAGCAAAGATACAGTAAAAATGGTACAACTGCAAAATATTATTACAATTTAATACATAGATGCACTGTAAAACTAAAAACCCGTAAAATAACAGACATTGTTTTTAAAATGTCTACAGAGCTTTTATTAATTTTATTTCAGTATGTCAAATTAACTGCATTAAAATGAGAAATGTTGCTTTGGCAACTAGCTGAAATGCTGTATTTATTATTCTTTTTATGGTTTGGTTTCAGACATGGTTAATTTGTTAGTAACAGTAAGATAAAAAAAGCGGTGTGGGAGTAGGGGACATACGACTAGCCAGCCAGATCATCCGTATTCACGCATGGAGATCAATGGGGTGCGAGTGCCACAGCCTCATCTACCCACACCAGATTTCAAGGTGCTTTCGCGGACTATATAACCCTGAAAAGACCCGTTTCTGTGTGACGGTAACAAAAAATTCAGCCTGCGACTTTTACACGTTCATATACTTGCACAATCAAATATAGATGTATGAAACACGATACGAATGCAAACTCTACGTTTTCCGATTATTATACCGGTTTTAAATCCAAAGCGGTCCTATTACCCAGAATGCTTTGCTGCTTACGCAAACGCTGCTACTGGCACGCGTAAGTTAGTGATTACGAATTCTAAGCAGAAAAGCGGACAAAGATTCTTTCGTTTTGTGAAGTTAGTTTAACCCTTTAGCACACACGATGATCAAACTTGTGTGATCAGTCTTAAGCTGGTCCATGGAGCATAGGATAACGCTGTGTGATCGCAGCGGTCAGTGCATCACGTGATCAATGGGCTCACTGGCTTGGCGCGGACACAGAAGCTGCTGGTCGTATACAACAACTATTCAGCGTCATCGACCGCATAATGCTTATTTTAGGTTTCAGACATTTATTAAATACACATAAGTACCAGCAAAACAATACATTTAGAGTTTGTAAAATACACACTGATGTCTATAAAAGCGGCAATGATAATAATTTCCATTAAGCTTAGGCAACAAGTTTTCCTCACATCAGATACACATTGTGCGTTTAGCGTTTCCTCTGTTATTCTCCCAGTTCACCGGCCACCTACTTTCATGTATTTCTGGAAGAATTGATGATTTCACGTGTTGTAAATCCAAAAGATCCGATTCTCTGAACTGCGGCACGAACTAAAATGGCGGCGCGCATCGCGCATATAGCTCAAATAACGCGATCGTTATTATACGGTGTTTAAACATCAAAACACATCCACTGTAATAACTTGCGAGAGACGGATCTGTTCAAGGTGGTTCTTTTACTCAGGGACATAAGCAGCAAGCAGTGCAATTGATAGCCTCACAGCCAGGCCGACTCCATAGGCACGAACAACAAGCTCTTCTTTGCTGCTTCTAAGCCAAGTCGAACAGCATTAGGTTGCCCCCTACGGGTCAATCCACAAGAGCTCACTCTGTAACAGCCCCGTGTTTGACAATCGGAATACCAGATGTGACACGCTATAGTTAAATACATTTGTGAATGTTTTTAATAAAAAAGGAGAAATTAAATAAAAGCAGGTCAGTCAGTCATACAGCCCTATTGTGCCTGCAGTGTTTCACACGGACAAGCAATGGGATGGAATTAATAAAGCAATAGGTTCTAAATCAGGGTTTTTAAACTAGGGTCCGGGAACCCCAGGGCTCCTCAGAAGGGTCTAAGAATATCTCTGAATATCCCTCAGTGCTTTGGTGATCTAAGGTTTTGAAAGAAGTCTCTTATGCTCACCAAGGCTGCATTTATGTGATAGGATACAGTAAAAATGGTACAACTGCAAAATATTATTACAATTTAACACATAGATGCA
>CM031948.1:13529604-13579604 GCA_018749465.1 Paracanthobrama guichenoti | reverse complement strand
AACCCCGGTTAAATGGAGTCCTGGGTTATCTTTCTTCACGTTTCACTCTGCTCATAATTTACCCAGAGTTAACAGTGAATCCTAGGTATAAGGTGACGTTTCACACTGTACATTCCTAAACCCTTCATTAACCCTTAAGCCCTTATTTGCATATTCACGGTGCCAGTGTCACTGACTGGACAAACGCAGCATGTGACCTGTTTACATAACGGCTTTAGCATTGTACGTCCTCATATTACACGTAGCTGACTTTTTCTTTTTTTTTCTGAATCACTATAAAGGTAAGAATGAAACAGTCTCTTCTTCACTCCAATTGTCGTGTTTTCCATCACCGTTTGATATTTTTCCATTCAAACGCAGAAACTACTGTTTATATACATCACGCGGTGTTTCCGTGACTGCCCAAAGCCCAGGTAAAATGTAACGCTAACTCCACTTCTAATTTACAAGTGTGAAACGTTCCTTTACTCTGGGTTAAAAGCAGGGTTGAGAAAGACGTAATTTCCATGACTGTTCAATACACATGTATATGAGGCATGCTATTGGTTGACAGTTGCTAAGCACCTAGTCGTAACATTCTAACACCACATCGTTTCACACTGCACATGTTGGGCACCACAATGTGGGGATAACACCACAAAAGCAGTGCTAACCCTGCTCTGGAGTGGGTTTCATAACACCGGGTAAAAAGCGGTGCTGTGTTTAGAACGATGATAACACAGGGTTAAGCGCAATGTGGAAAAAAAAAAAAACAAGAGAGGGTCATCTTCTGGCTCAGATTTGGCATGGTTGTGTGATACAGGCTATAAGCCTGACACAGCACCTTTACATTTACATTTATGCATTTATCAGATGGTTTTATCCAAATATTTACCAGAGAGAAACAAAAGCAATTTGTCAAGGTGCTATCAATATTTTGCAATATATTGGCAGGTTTACTTGACTAGATTAGGAAGCAAACTATAGAACAAGGCTCATTCAGCTCAACTCAGCGATTGGGTTGTTTTAAGCAAACATTTAACCCAACCGCTGGGTTAAAACAACCCATTTATTGGGTTAAAACAACCCAACCATTTTTTTTAGAGTGTACACTTGAATTGAGGTATATAGGGAGTTTTCCTTCCTTCCTTCCTTCCTTCCTTCCTTCCTTCCTTCCTTCCTTCCTTCCTTCCTTCCTTCCTTCCTTCCTTCCTTCCTTCCTTCCTTCCTTCCTTCCTTCTAATCTGTCTTCCATCCATCCATCCATCCATCCATCCATCCATCCATCCATCCATCCATCCATCCATCCATCCATCCATCCATCCATCCATCCATCCATCCTCCCCTCCTTCCTTCTTATCTTGCTTTCTTCCAATCTGTCTTCCATCTATCCATCCTTCCTTCCTTCCTTCCTTCCTTCCTTTCTTGCCTCCTTCCTTCCTTCCTTCCTTCCTCCCTTATCATGTGACTCTTAGTAAATCTGCATGTCCTTGGAGCTGTGGGAGGTGCTATTTATAGATCTTGCTGTGGTGAGAGAGGACCTGATTGGGACGATGGGGGGTTGAGAGAGGGAGGCGGGGAAGGAGAGTGGGGCCATGTGGGGCGCGACAGTCAACAGTCTCATCCTCATTCCCCCATAGGGAGCTCAAGTATCATCAGCAAGAGTACCGTGCATCTCGGCAAGTCATTTATAGCTTCAGCTAATTCATGTTCCAAACATATGTTGATTCCATGATCAACTTCCCCTGCTATCTATCTATCTATCTATCTATCTATCTATCTATCTATCTATCTATCTATCTATCTATCTATCTATCTATCTATCTATCTATCTATCTATCTATCTATCTATCTATCTATCTATCTATCTATCTATCTATCTATCCATCCATCCATCCATCCATCCATCCATCCATCCATCCATCCATCCATAGATAGATAGATAGATAGATAGATAGATAGATAGATAGATAGATAGATAGATAGATAGATAGATAGATAGATAGATAGATAGATAGATAGATAGATAGATAGCAGGTGTACATTATTTTCTTACCAACTAACATTTTGAAAATACAAACATTTTCATGAATCCAAGAATTTACATCAGACTGGCTTTACGAACAAATTACACAAAAATGTGTTCTACTTGTGTTTCATGAATGAGGCCCAAAGAGTGAGTAAATGTACTGGAAGCGGTGTATTGCAAAGTAAACTTCAAATGAGCAAGTAGAATTTACTCAACAGACTAACTGGCCAAGTTAAACTGACTTATTCTCTTAATTTTACATAATTTAGTTAAGTACTATACATGTTAATTTTTTACGAGTGCAAAACTTGTACAGAAAAATAATAAAATAAAAAGAAAATCAGTGTATTTTGGTGCCTGTACAGAGGTTTGTCTATGTTTTCCATTTTCCGGGTGGTGTTTTTCTAGTGGTTAAAGATCTCATCAGGTAACAGATATTGTTCAAACCCCACAAGGGTTGACTACTGTTGTCCCTGAGCAAGACACTTAACCTCATGCTGCGAAAAGAGGACAGTCCATCAGAGGTGTTTCCTCTAAGGAGGCAGAAAAGAAAGACGACAATACAGAAAATAAAGCAAATGCTTACTATAAAATATCAGGCTGAATAGTGTGCAACCATTCTGCAAATCAAAGAATTATGTCATCAGAATTACATTTTGTTTCCTTTAGACTGTTCTGAATTGACAAATTAGTAAGTCATACATTAGATTTGATGGATGCAATTCAATCTGCTGGTGTAAATGAATGGACTAAGAGAATGAATAGCTTTGTTTTATATGCCTATACATGCCTGTTCCAACAAGATAAAAAGCACCACCTTCATGATGAAGGAGTTTAACTGTTGACCCATCACAAGACAGGACAGATGCAAGAAATCAAAAAAAAGAAAATGAAAAACTTGCTCAGACATTTTTATCGAGATATTTGTTTGCAGGTAAGACAGGTTGAGGGGACAGATGACAACGATAGTGAAACAGCGTGAGAGAGAAAGATGTGAAAGTGGCCTGGCAGTGAAGACATCATCAAAGGAGGGCTATAAACAGTGCTGGCAATGGGAGAAATGACAGGGCGATTTGCTGTGATAGTTACCACAGTCACAGGAGTAATCATTTACCTCACAACTGGGCAGAAAAGACTGATGAGCCAAAACAGCCTCACAAATACTATGGGGGGAGCAGGAACATGAAAGAGAAAAGGAAGAACCTAGAAAAAGCAAATGAAAGTTGAGAGGGAAGCTGGGTGAAAAGTGCCTGTAGTTAAGGCATTAGACTGCATGAAATTATGGAATTATTGACTGATCATCAGGTAATTGAGTTATTATACAGTACACTATTCAGGAACAACTATAGCTGAGGGCGAGGAAAGTGTGTATGTGTGTTTGTGCGTGGGCAGTAGAGTGGTCTGAATGACCATGATTCAGATGTCAAACAATGTGGTACTGTTTTCTGTTCGACTGAGAATATTTTCCACATCTTGGGGAAACGGTCTAACCTTGCCATGTCCTTTCATATACATTAATCAGACACCTGCTGAGGTTATGATATATCTCTCGCTACATCTCCACTGGTCGCCATCCTGATACCCTTTACCGAGGGCCACCTTCTCCCTGCAATCAGGGGAATGATCATTATCACAAGGGACCGTTTCCCGTTGCTCGAATTTGCATAATAGTGTCTCATCACCCTGATATTTTGTTTGTGCTACAACAAGTCATAACGTCATCCTTCTGTCGTGACTTGTTTTGCCAAGAAACACACCCAATATACAGGGTCTGATTGTGGCCCTTGGGCTACAAGTTTTCTCCTTATACCTCACTCATCAATTTTTTTTTTTCTTTTTGATTTTTTTTTTCTCAGAAATGTAACAGAACAGTAGCCAGGGTGATTATCATAGACTGAGGAAGGAAAGAATAGTCATAACACTGAAATACAATGGCAAAGTACCACAAACTTTAAATGATTGTAACAGGATGAGTTATTGTCAGTTAGCTAATTTAGGGTGTGTTCACACTTGTAGTTTGGTTCGCTTGGTTCGTTTGGTCCAGATAAAAAAACAAACAAGCAGTAAACATTTGGTCCTGGTCGGCTTAGCGTTCACATTGGCATTTTAACACTGGACTTAAAGGCATAGGATATTTTCACAACCTGATTGGTTGGCTTTTATTTCAACTGAACTTACAGAACTTACCCAAAATAATGCTGTGAGCTGGGCTAAATGCCCTCGTTCTATGTGTGTTGGCAGCGTAACCCTAGCATACATATGATGCTATTTTCATCAGGTGAGAACTCTTGAAGAGCTTATAAAATGTGTAAAGGAGTTAAAACAGTGGCAGGAATCCCTCCGTCACATACATAAATCAAGATCTGCAGCGAGGAGATGCACTTCTGATGCCTGTACCGAACTATAATGGGTAACATTGTGACTGACAAAAAAAACACAGGTATGCTTGAGCATTCTGTCCTTTTAAGGGTTGCATCTTGTGACAACATCTCATTTTTGGTTGTCTTTGTCCTGTGTTGCGTTCATATTTCATTCGATCTGCACTAGAGTTCGTTTGGAAGCAGGACCCATCTGTCCAACTGTCTAAGGGTGCTTTTACACTGGTAGTTTAGTTCAAAATGGGGCACGGTTCGTATGAAATATTGCTAATGTGAAAGCTGTCATGTAGATCTCGGTGCACACCAGGGTATCGAACCCAAGACTACCTAGAGGAGGTGGTCACTGTGCTGTGATTCGCATTATTGTGAAAGCAACATGGACTCGGGTGCGCAGTTGTTCAGGAAGAAAAGTATCCTGCGAATGCGTTTTAGCTGATGATGATGTATTTAGTTCAATAAAACATGTAACGGATGATGGTGCAAGAGTGAGCCTGCAGTGTATTTGCGCATAGCGAGTGCAGTCAGAGTGGCAAATGAATGGCAATCCACTGTCTCAACAAAAGAGTATTTTTGCAAGCAGCAGAAAGCCACCTTCATGCGACACACATATAGTAAACTCAAGTGTCGTTTACTAAGCTGCGCTTAATAGCACCAAATTAATAAAAAACACAATATATTTACCACAGTCTGTTTTCTATCATGCACCACGTACGTTTTTGATGTATGTTTTGACGTATGATGAACGCATACGCACCAGGAGTCGCTAGAATCAAGATGAGTGTGAAACCACACCAAAGCAGCGAACAATCGCACTCGGACCGCAGCAAACGTGCCCAGTGTGAAAGCCCTGTTTGGTGCGCACCAGGGTTCAGATGGCAGCGTTCACACTTATTCAAATGAACCGCAAAAACAGAGCAATCACACCAGCGTTCGTTTTAATCAAATTAAACATGCCAAGTGTGAACACCCTTAGAAATTAGCTACAAAGACAAATTCACTATCAAACACTATAAGCACCATCCTCCTGAGGTGACAGTAAAGTTTTTACAGGGAATTTACATGGTAAAAACTATTTAAGGGTGGAAATAAAGAACAGCATTTAACACCTAAGTTACAATTTTACTTGCAATCAGGTAAATGGATGTTAAATTGCAGATCTGACATAATCTGAATCAGCAGATTCTCATGTTTAATATATATAATTTGCTTTAATTTCACCTACGTGTTTTCTTTTTTAAATAAGTACTGTCCCTTTTTTTTTATCTTAAAATGTTTAAAATGAAATGGAGTGCTGTGCAGTGCAGGGAAGGGATTCATTTTAAGTAATGAGCAAAACTGAAACTGATGTTACTTTTTATAGTATTACATTACACCCCATTTACTGTTACTACTATAACAAGGTAGTAACAACAGCAAATGTTGTACTTTACATTATTTACACAGTTTACCAATACATTGCAGATTTCAAAACAATTTATATCAGATAAATTTGGGGAAATTATATAGATTGATAAAGATTTAGGTGAATATCGCAATAACACATAGTTACAGATTTTTTTTGATAGCTACAATTATCCTCAGTGTTACGCTACAGAAATGTTGAAATGTAGATTCAGATCTACAAGCATTTTCTTCAAACTTGCAGCTTTCTGAATTGATTCTTGACCAATCAAAAGGGCATTCTGCATGTATACAACCACTGAGAAAGCCAGTAGGGGAGCGCAGGGCTGTTACAAGCATGCCAGGCTCCACCCTCTCCCAATCACAGCACAGGCTCTCTCCGGAGTACTGATCACACACACCTGCATCCCATCATCACAGCAATCACTGCCAGCACTTAAGCCCCACGCTCACATTCAGTCACCGTCCGCTCTCGTTTGCACATAGCCGCGCTTATGCTTACCTTAAGGACTCTCCCTCACTACTTACCTGTCTCCAAGTCTCCAGTGTGTCTCCTCATCTTGTCTCCAGCATCTCCTTCGATCCAGCACCCCAATCTCCAATGCCATCTGAAACCAAATAGTATCATCCAGTTATCGTCATTATCCATCTGATTCTCTCACCATTCACTCACCTGCCCCGCTCACAAACTGGTACATCAATAAACTCTGTCATTTAACCATCACCTTTTTGCCATGTCTGCCTGTATGTAACAGAAGACCGGACCACACCGCAGAGCACCAGGATGAGCACCCCAGATCCCTTCCAAGAGCTCGTTGATGCTCTCCATCGAGCTCTCACTACCAACCCACCTGCACCTTCACCAGCGAGCACTTCCAGGAACAACCAGTCCCATGGCCAAACCGGCACCATTCTCTGGTTCTGCGGAGGATTGTAACGGATTTCTCCTACAATGCTTGCGCTACAAACCTCGCTAAGGTCGCTTTCATTATCTCTCAGTTGTCTGGCAAAGCGCTTCATTGGGCAGAAACTCTCTGGTCCCAAAACAACCCGATTACCCAATCTCTCTACAGTTTCACCTCCCATTTCAAGGAAGCTTTCGGAAAGCCATTGGTGAGTAACTTTACTATTTAAAACAAGGATCAATGTCTGTTAATGAGTATGCCATCCAGTTTAGAACACTTTCTGCTGCCAGTGTATGGAACAAATGATCCCTGTTGATGACAGGGTTTGGATTCTCGGGTGTGGGTGCGTCTTGCTGCATACGAGGATACCGTCGGGATAGAACACTTCATCCAACTTTCTATCTGCTTCGCCACTCGTATGCAGTCATGTATCGAAGAACACCAGGGCCAGCCGTTGTTTTCTCCATCCCTCCGCCATCCAGAGTCTGTCAGCCCTCCAGAACCAGCCCACAAACCCATGCAAGTTGAGAATTCCCGTTTATCCATGGCTGAATGGCAGAGGTGGCTGACCCAGAATCTCTGTTTGTACTATGGATCCCCTGGGCATTTCATCACCGAATGCCCTATTCATCCACCTCGTCCAATGGTGAGTGCCATCATCCCTTCTCTTAAAAAGATGCAACCACTCACCACTATTGTCAACCTTACTTCTGCCGATGTGTCTCTTCCAGTAGTCGCTCTCCTCGACTCTGGGTCAGCTGGCAACTTTATCTCGGGCACCCTCTGCCATCAGCTCAAGCTCAGGATGACAGCCACCCTGTCCATCTACCATATCCAGCCGATAACGGGAAAACCTCTCAGTCGAAGACGAGTATGCTCCTTCGTGGGTCTGATACAAATTCAAGTGGGTCTTCACGTAGAACATCAACATTTACTGGTTCTGGAGGAATGACACCGCTGACATCATCTTAGGGCACCCATGGTTGGAGTAGCACAACCCTGTCATCTTTTGGAAGAGAGAAACGAGTCATCTCTTGAAAATGTGTCTGCAAGCTGCCTCCACACCGGCCATGGGACTGCTAGGTGAGTCAGTGCTCCGTGGGAAAATTTACCCCCTGTCACTTCCGGAGGAGAAGGCCATGGAGGAATACATCAAAGAGACCCTGGAGCAAGGTTATATCTGCCTGTCTACTTCCCCTGCTGCCTCGAGCTGCTGCTTCGTGGCAAAAAAGAATGGAGGCTTGAGGCCCTGCATAGACTATCGTGCCCTCAACAAGATTACAGTCAAGTTCTGTTATCCTCTTCCTCTCGTCCCGGCTGCACTGGAACATCTCTGTGGTGCCACTGTGTTCACCAAGTTAGACTTCTGCAGTGCGTACAAACTCATCTGGATATGTGAGGGTGACAAATGGAAGACTGCCTTTGTGACCCCTACTGGCCACTATGAATACCTTGTGATGCCTTATGGATTGGTCAACACCCCCTCTGTATGCCAGGATTTCATCCATGAGGTGCTCCGGGAGTTTCTCCCTAAATTCTATTGGAGCATGGCCGAACATCGCCACCACGTTGCGGAGGTCCTGCAATGCCTGAGGAACTTCCACCTGTTCCTGAAAGCCGAAAAGTGTTCGTTCCACAAGCCCTCAGTGCAGTTCCTTGGATACAACATCAACCACAGTGGCATCCGGATGGACGAGGGGAAGGTGGAAGCCATCTGGTCCTGGCCCATTCCCACCACCATAAAAGAACTCCAGAGATTCCTCGGGCTTGCCAATTTCTATTGTCGCTTCATTCAAGGTTACAGTTCCATCTCCAGTCCACTCACCAACCTCCTCCACAATAAGCCCAAGTCAAGATTCAAGAGTTTTATTTGTCACATACACAGTTATATACAGAATATACAACCGGCAGTGAAATGTAAACAGGTCCGCTCCATGGACAGTGCAAATTCACAGTTAAAAACACAAGGAAGAAATTATAATAGAAATAGGATATAAAAAAAGTACTATATATATATATATATATATGTCTATATCTGTAGAATTATAAATAATCAAGTCAAGAGAAAAAAAGGTAACAAATAAGGATAAAGTGGAATAAAATAATTGAAGTAGACTTTGCAGTGAGTAAACTGTAGACTTATAAATATGTGGTTAACAAATGTATAAAGAGTATAATGTGCAAACAGGTTTATGACAGGTTGTTACACAGTAACAACGAGAACAGAAAGTGCAGTGCAATGTCAGTGTATCAATGTTTATCCTGGACGTGAAGTCACGTGATGTTAAGTGACTGAGTTCAGGAGTCTGATGGCCTGGGGAAGAAGCTCCTCCTGAGTCTCTCAGTTTTGGCCATCAGGCTTCGGAAGCGCTTACCAGATGGTAGCAGCGTGAAATGAGGGTTTGCAGGGTGATTAGAGTCCTTGATGATCTTGGTAGCTCTACCTTTGCAGCGTTTGGTGTAGACGTCCTGCAGAGACGGGAGAGCTGACCCTGAGATACGCTCGGATAAGCGCACGACTCTTTGCAGGGCTTTGCGGTCATGACTGGTGCTGTTCCCATACCACGCTGTGATGCACTGAGTTAAAACACTTTCTATCGCCCCTAAATAGAAAGTTTTCAGGATAGCTGGTGAAAGCCTGAATTTCCTCAGCTGGCGCAGGTGGTACAGTCTTTGCCTGGCTTTTTTCACCTGTGTCTGAATGTGAGCAGTCCAGGTCAGGTCCTCGGAGATGTTTACTCCCAGGTACTTGAAGCTGCTCACTCTCTCTACTGGTGACCCGCTGATCATGAGGGGGGAGTATGTCCGTTGCTGTCTCTTCCTGAAGTCCACAATCATTTCTTTGGTCTTGCCAACATTCAGAGAGAGACAGTTGTCCTGGCACCATGCTGTTAGATGCTCCACCTCGTCCAAGTATGCCGTCTCATTGTTGTTGGAAATGAGGCCCAGGACAACAGTATCATCAGCAAATTTGATGATAGAGGTGGAGCTGTGTGTGGACAAACAGTCATGCGTGTAGAGAGAGTAGAGCAGGGGGCTCAGGACACAGCCCTGTGGAGCTCCCACACTCAGGGTGATGGAGGTGGAGGTGGACTGGCCTATTCTCACCACCTGAGGCCTGCCAGTGAGGAAGTCCTCAATCCAGTGGCAGAGAGAAGGATTCAGGCCGAGATCCAGGAGTTTGGAGGTTAGCTTGGTGGGAACTATGGTGTCTCTGTCCTGGACACCACCTACCACTGAAGCTTTCGAGGCTCTCAAGACCACCTTCACCACTGCTCCCCTTCTCGTCCATCCCAATCCTGAACTTCCCTTCGTCGTGGAGGTGGACGCCTCTAACCGGAGTGGGAACGGTCTTGTCCCAACAGCAGGGGAACCCCAGTAGACTCCACCCATGTGCCTTCTCCCGCAAGCTCAACCCGGTGGAGGTAAACTACGACATCAGCAACAGGGAACTCCTAGCCATCAAACTTGCCCTTGAGGAGTGGAGGCATTGGTTGAAGGGCACTCAACACCCCTTCTTCAGCCTGACAGACCATAAGAACCTGGAATATCTCCGAGATGCCAAGCGACTGAATCCCCGCCAGGCACGATGGCTGTTGTTCTTCACCCAGTTTAACTTCACAATTTCCTATCGACCTGGGCCCAAGATTAAGGCGGATGCCCTATCCCGCATCTACAGTCCAGAAGAGAAAACCAGGGAATCTGAGCCCATCCTGCCTGGTCAGCTATACTGGTCAGGTCAGACCATACTCCCTTGCTATGGTCTGAGGAGACTCTGCCTTCCTCCAATGCCTCCACCAACCCCCCGCTGGGTTGCCCACCAGGCTTGCAGTATGTCACCCGCACACGGCGCACTCCTCTCATTCACTCCTTCCACACGTCTCTGGGCACTGGCCATGCGGGGGTCAAGGAAACCCTCTCACTGTTTAAACAGCACTTCTGGTGGCCATGCATGACATCCGACGTCAGAAGGTACGTGCAGGGATGCAAGGAATGTGCCATCTCCAAAAGGCCCCATCATCTCCCCTCCGGTAAGCTCTGTCCTCTTCCCGTTCCTACCCGACCCTGGTCACACCTAGGAGTAGACTTCATCACCCACCTCCCTGTTTACGATAACTGTACCTGCATCCTCATTGTTATTAATAGATTCTCTAAGTCCTGCCATTTGCTTCCTCTTAAAGGGATTACCCACTGCTATGGAAACTGCTGAGTTCATGTTTAACCACATTTTCTGCTACTACGGCATCCCCGAAGACATCGTGTCAGAAAGAGGGCCCTAGTTCATCTCCAGGGTATGGAAGTCCTTCACCCTCCTAGGTGTGAACGTCAGCCTCTCCTCGGGATACCATCCTCAGTCGAACAGCCAGACGGAGTGGAAGATCCAGGAGATTGGCCGCTTCCTTTGTATCTTCTGTCACTGCAACCAGGACTCCTGGAACCAGTTCCTGGGTTGGGCTGAGGAACGCGCAAAACTCCCTGCGCTAACCTTCCACCGGGCTCACTCCATTCCAGTGCGTACTCGGCTATCAACCTCCTCTGTTCCCCTGGTCGGGGGACCCATCTGGTTCCGGGAGAGTGAGAGGATCTGGGACTCTGCACATCATCAGCTTCAGCATGCTCTTCGCAGACGCAGGATGACAGCCGACCTTCGCCACTCCATCGTACCAGTTCGCGCAGAAGGTCTGGCTGTCAACCCAGGATATCAGACTGCATCTGTCGTGCAGGAAGTTGAGTCCCAGATTCATTGGTCCCTTCCCCATCATCCAGCAGATCAACCCAGTCACCTACAAGCTCCAGTTACCACCTCCGTACCGCATTCACCCTACTTTCCACGTGTCCTTACTCAAACCTCACCACCCTTCTGTTTCTGTTTCCACAGAGCCTGGCACAACCTTGGAACTCCCCCTTCCTCTCATCCTGGAGGACCGCGCGGCCTATCAAGTTCAAGAGTCCCGACGTAGTGGTGGTATCTTGGAGTACATGGTGGACTGGGAGGGCTATGGTCCCGAGGAACTCTCATGGGTACCCAGAAACGACATCCTCGACCCTAACCTGACCCTAGCCACTCATCCCAGTAGACCTGCACCTCGGGGCAGAGGCCGACCACCACGACATCGGGGTCTAAAACTTTCCACACATGCAAGGATGATTAAACTTTGTGTATTTACTAGCTGCTATATCAACATTATTTAGAGAAAATTGCGCCAAAATTAAAAGGGGGAATAATGACCGTCAATGTTCAGAAATTATTCATTATTATAATTTTTTTTTTTTAACTATGCTGTATTTAGCGATTGTGTTTTTGTCAACTCAAATTTTTATTTTTAATGATTAAAAATGCCTTTATTTTAAAAAGTTAATAATTGTATTTTATTGACAAAATATATTTTTTTTTGTCTTGTTTTTTTTTTTTTTTTTTTTTATCATATCAGGTAACATTTTAAACTGTCATATGGTCATGTTACAATGTACTCCACCTACGGGGCATGTTTCACTTCCATTCTTTCGGGGTAAATAAAGTATACACTGTATTAATGAAACAAAACCACATCATTGTACTAGATGTGTGAAATGAATGTGGGAAAAAATAAATACTCTGAACCCCAAGTGGATTTACACAAACTGAGACAGTCAAAAAGCGTTAGATTGTGCCCCGCTCTCCCCTATTTAGGTACCCTAAAGATTGAGCAATAGACTTGCTGTTTTCTGCCTTGTTTTTAATGTGTAACGAGTGAATGCGGCCATTTTTTATTTTAATGTACAAAACCTCGGGTATCAGCCTCTTCCAGTTATTTTAGAAAAACTATTCACAAAAAGTATTCTCGTCACTAAATAACATTAAGGTTGAAACACTGTAGTCACATTGACTATTTTAACAATGTCTTTACTACCTTTCTGGGCCTTGAAATTTGCAATGATGTTGCTGTCTGTGGATGGTTCAGAAACCTCTTGGATTTTATCAAAAATATCTTAATTTGTGTTCCAAAGATGACTGAAGGTCTTGTGGGTTTGGAACAAAATGAGGGTAAGTAATTAATGACAGAACTTAAATTTTTGGGTGGGCTAACCCTTTAATGACCTAATTGTGGCTAACAAATCGTAAGTCTCACACATTCACAATCAGGAAATAGCTTACTTCTGCATTGACAAATAAGTTGGATAGTAATATAAGTGCAGGTGTTGTAAAATGAGCATTTTGTGAGCAGTTTTGCTCATGAACAGAAAGCAGGTGCAGCAGACATTCACAGTAGAAGCTGGTCCTAGTTCCACTAGACACGCTAAAGGGCTCCTTTTCCACCGTATGACATCATCAAGCTCAGCAGCATTCCCACTGTTTGTACTCCTCAACAGGCACTCATTATGAAAGCATAAAAATGATCAACGTGGAGAGGCAAGGGCAAATGAATGATCTCACCATGCCACGGGTTCCCTTGCACTAACTGTGCCAGACCATCCGACACGTACACATTCGTGCTCGTACTTACACGCCAGAGCTGGGGCACATGGCCGCTAACGACTGCTCAATTAGGTGAAATTAAGGAGTCGCTGTGAGGTCCATGCTGAACTCATTAAGGCGTGTGAGGGAAGGCTGAACAGTGTCGTGCAGGATTAATCCCTCCAGAACAAGATGGGGATTCATGCAGGTCAGCCTCCAACCGGGAGACTGTGCTCCGCTCTAATGAGACTGCAGAGAACCGCCTAATAGACTCTCAATACTGTAACATGGCGAGCCACAACACCAGTGCGGTTTAACTCCAACAAAAACGAAAAATCCACTGTGCCCTGCTGTTCTACTGGAGAGTCGTAACTATAGGAAATAAGATATGTTCCCTCAAACACATGGGTCAATCAAATTTTGTCTATTAATTTATTAAAAAGTACATTCATAATTTGATTCATACGTACAATTACTATTTTTGAAGGGCATAGAGTCAGAAACATCAGGGTAATAAAAATGCCTTGATCACTACGAAGACAAAAAAGTTTCAATAAATAAGAGAAAAAAGTATTTTGGCATAATTTATAATTTCTTCTGAAAAAATAAGCAGTGAAACAGTAAAATACTATACATATTTGAAAAACTTTTGCCCAGCATGTTATGTGGTGCCACCACCAAATAATATATCATGAAAAAAATTAAAAAAATAAATGATGAATAAACCTGCAGTGTTAAAGTCAATAAGGCTCAGAGTCAAAGGTCAATAAATATCAGATAATTTGACATTTGTATGGCGTTAAAGTTAATTCAGGATGTAAAATGCAGCTGGCGTGACTTCACAAAAATGTATGATATTTATTAAGTAATAATAATTCACGATAATTCATAAAATCTGATATTTTACCTTTAAAAATATAATTAAAACTTGAAAATAATGATTAATACATACATTCACATGTACTGTTGTGAATGGAAAATTGGTTAATCTTTACTTGGTTACACAACATTTCTTGAAAATGGTATAAAGCATTTCCAAAACTACTTTAAAACATGTTTTTGTGGACACTCTTACATGTAATCAAGTTAAGGTGACTGACTACTCATCACCATAGAAAACCTTTAGCACTGACTATGTTCATTTCCACAAAACATGACTACGGCCAATGCTATTTCAGTCGTTATGTGTTCCACATGAATGTTCCGATCATGCTGCATTCGGTTTTGATTTGTGCATTAATTACTAATGCAATCTATACAGCTCTATTAATAACTGTTACAAAGTACACCCCAGCCATGCATAAATCACACATCACTAATTAGAGTAAAATTTAAATGCATGTTGTAAAGACACATTGAGTGGCTCACACAATACTGAGGTGCCAAACCATCATTGTACTAATTAGTTTGCAATTATGTTTAATAACTTCTCTGGAAGCCAATCTGCACTCAGAGAAAGAACCGGCTTTCACCGAAGGAACATACAATCACACTGCAATGTTCGGAAATGGAAACATCACAAAGAGAAGCGAGAGAAACAAATCTGACAGCTTCTTTATGTGCTCATTTGTGTATTTTTTTATTCATCTTTAGTTAAGCGAATGTTTACCGTATACTGTATATATTTCAAATTGCTTTCCGATTAGGCATTGTAGAAGACTGCAGCTACTTTAAACTGCTTCCAGTTATATGTGTCTAATGTTGACAGAACGCACATTGTTTTATTGTGGCTTGGATGTCTCTATCCACTTTTAACAGGCGATAAACAACTGTTCATGTTTCTTTTAAACAGTCTAGCCGTGAGATCCTCATTTCTGGAAGCATTTGAATATGGCGCTATTACCTAGGGAGGCAGACATAACACGCCACACACAGGAACAAGAGAGAAACACATTAATTGGTTAAACAACTGACAACTGCTACAACAGTCACCCCCAGAGCCCGTGGCAGCGCGATGGCAGGTTAGTGGGGTTCCGTCTGGTGGTTGGCTCCATCCCCGCTCAGCTCCGCTCGCGGGCCGGTGTGGGTGAGTGGAGTGAAGCGGCCCGCTCGGTAGGCTTTGGAACGTGGCCCACTTCCTCGGCTTTAATAAGAGTAATCAGCGCCCCCATGCCAGGTACCAGCCTCTCCTCACAGCAGAGATATGGCACAGAACTGCCGCCAGTCTGGCAATGTTTACAGAAAACAAGGAAAATAGACACAAACATACACACCCGAAATAACCATAAACATAATCTCTCCAGCATTCACACTATTTTTATATTTATGCTCTATTAGATCCTCGTTCTATCAGACACACACACACACACACACACACACACACACATTGTGTCTTCTTGTTTTATAGGGACTTTCGGTTACACTTTATTTTAAGGTGTCATTGTTACAGTGTAATTATGTATTTAAGTACTGAGTAATAATAATTAACGGCACAATATGTAAGATTTTTGTAATAAAATATCCAAAAACCACTTGCACAGTGGGATATATTTCATACAGTTGTGTACTTACATTATCCCAAAAATTCCCAAGGATTTGTAAATCCAGAGAAATTCCTATTTTAAATTAGGTCTTGTCCCTTGTCATTGTCGCCTATAAATGATGTAATATCCGCAGTTTCCGCTTGTAGAAACCATGGCAACACACATGGACAAATGCGGAAGCACGCCGCTGTTGTGTCGTTCATTCATCATGGATCATGATTATCCATTGGATAATCCATTATCCAATAAATAAATACGTAAATGTAGATGAAGCCAAGGGTATACTTCACTTTCCACAGATGCGCGCGTGAGCCTTTTAGAGTATACTTCTTTGACCTTGAGTGCAGAAAGACGTGTGGAAAAGTCTAGTGGACTTTTGTTTTCAAGCGTTCAGTTCACTCGCGCATGTGCTGTTGTATGGACGCGGATGGCCGAAGTGTACTTTGGCTTTGAGACAAGCAGGCTTTGTGACACATGGAGAAATAAAACAAGGATCAATGTCAGCGTGGCGTTATTTAGAAGGGGAGAGCTTCGTGAAATACTTGGACTTGACAGAGACTTTTTTAATAGGCAGATAAGCATTGTACATAATTCTTTGTGGGTTATGCTGATGAAATTACACATACAGTTATATTGCACTTTGTTTGTAGTACAGGTAATACAAAAACGAATTCATTACCTCATCCGTGAACATAATTTGTGAATTCCATATATCTCTGGATGGTGAAAACGACATCTCCCAGCATTCCACTCTCCTTCATAGCGTCACCAAGCTTTGTCTTTGTTATTGTTTTGAAAATGCGACTTCTATCAGTGAAAACTTACAGATTGTGCCTTTAACTACATGTACTTACTATTGGGTTAGGGTAGGATTAGGGTTTGGTTGAGGGTTAGTTACCTGTAATTATGCATAATTTACTGTTATTACTATAGTAGCACTGTAAAGAACACTGTAAAATAAAGTGTTACCGGACTTTCCATAGACATAATTATTTTTATACTGTACAAACTGTATATTCTACCCCTCTACACCATACTCCTAAACCTACCCATCACATAGAACTTTCTGCAGTATGATTTATAAGCTGTTTTCCTCATGGGGGCCAAAAAATTTCCCCACAAGGAAAAGGATTTCACATATTGCCATGTTTGTGTCCCCATAATGTAGGGTTTACCAGGACACACACACGCACACACACACACACACACATGCATGCACGCACGCACATACACGCACACATACAGTCCCCTGAAAAGCATAACAATGGAACATAGTCAATACTATAAAATTGATCACCGCTGTACTACACCAGAGGGTTATTGATCAAACTGTGTGTTGAAACAAACTCTTTAAACACACCTGAGCTACACCTTAATGAGCTCGAAAACACTCAGACAGCACAATTAGCAAATCCAGCTAATCATTCACAAGTCTGATCGCATTCAGATGTCGGGATTTGTCACGTATTTAGCATAAAAGATCAGGTAAAAGGAACATTATTGTTCATGGTGGCTATTATTGGTATGAATTAGCGTTACATTAAATCTTGCTTTGCTTGATCACAAAATCGCTTTTCCCCCCACTTTGTCCCATTTTATATTAAGAGTTAACTACTATGTACTAACATTTAAATGAATCAATTGATACAATGCACTAATTGTGTACATGCCTGTTTTTATACTTATATTTTAAAAATACCTACATGTAATTAAGGCTGTAATTAGCTGTAAAACAGCTGTAATTAATTTTTGTAATTACATCTATAATTACACTGTTGACCCTTCCCGTATCCCTTAACCCAACATTAAACCTGACCATACCAACAAAACTCTCCCTACCTTACCGGTATCCAACCTCAATAGCAGCAAAAGTGTTTTGGGGTTACACTTTTTTTTTTTTAAGTGGTCCTTGTTTATATACACCATATATGATGCATATACTGATACGGATATATTTATGATGCATGACCTAATAAAAAGTCCTAATATTGTGTTGGTCCCCCTTTTGCTGCCAAAACAGCCCTGACCCGTCGAGGTATGGATACTAGACCCCTGAAGGTGTGCTGTGGTATCTGGCACCAAGATGTTAGCAGCAGATCCTTTAAGTCCTGTAAGTTGCGAGGTGGGGCCTCCATGGATCGGACATGTTTGTTCAGCACATCCCACGGATGCTGGATCGGACTGATATCTGGGGAATTTGGAGGCCAAGTCAACACCTCAAACCCGTTGCTGTGCTCCTCAAACCATTCCTGAACCATTTTTGCTTTGTGGCAGGGAGCATTATCCTGCTGAAAGAGGCTGTGATGAAGAGATAATCAGTGTTATTCACTTTAGCTGTTAGTGGTCATAATGTTATGCCTGATCTGTGTATGTAATACATTTAAGTACTGAATAATATTAATAAACAACATGTGCTTCCTCTAGGGTTAGGATTAGGGTTTGAATTAGTTGCATGTAATTATCCATAATTTACTATTACTATAGTAAGTATATGCAACACGTGTAACCAGGGGCGCCTTAAGATAACCAAAGGTCCCTGGGCTACAACATTACAGTCGGCCCCCCAAACCCCAAATAAACATTTGTTTTAGCTTCTTGACAATTATTTATGTCGAAATGTATTTTGTCGATAACATTTAACATTTGAAACACTGTGTGTAATGCTGCGTAAAACAATGGGTCAAATATAGTTGGATATTCAAATTCCTTCTTTGCCAGTAGGTGGCGCTTGTGGAATGGCCGAATTATACAATAAAACAACAGTGATGCGCTTATTAACAACATAGATATGTATACGTAGAGCCCACATTTAACTGCTCCAGACACATCGGTGAGCTCACCATCTTGTAACAGTCAGTGTGTCATCACTCACAGTAAGAATCAGTGATGCCACAACATTGCACAGCTTCAACTGCACAAGTGAGAGTGTGTTAGTTTGTATTTTTTTTCTAACTTAATATTACATGCTTTTACTGTGGTACAATGTTTTTATTTTTATTATGGTAACGTTTTGATGTTGTGTTAGCGGATGCCTTCGTCGTGTTGTATTTTGTTAGTTCAGCAAAATCATTTGCTGAGGTCTATTTCATATATAGATATTAATGCATCTAACTACAGTTGCAGACACTCGGTCAACTTGCTTTCGAATGTTCACAAACCGGCTTTGACTGTTCCAATATGGCGGATGGCTTACGTACAGTGGCCCATTGAAACAGCCGCTAATGAGGCATCTATATACAAACTCGATTCCAAAGAAGTTGGGACACTGTACAAATTGTGAATAAAAAAGGAATGCAATAATTTACAAATCTCATAAACTTATATTTTATTCACAATAGAATATAGATAACATATCAAATGTTGAAAGTGAGACATTTTGAAATGTCATGCCAAATATCGGCTCATTTTGGATTTCATGAGAGCGGCACATTACAAAAAAGGTTGGGACAGGTAGCAATAAGAGGCCGGAAAAGTTAAATGTACATATAAGGAACAGCTGGAGGACCAATTTGCAACTTATTAGGTCAATTAGCAACATGATTGGGTATAAAAAGAGCCTCTCAGAGTGGCAGTGTCTCTCAGAAGTCAAGATGGGCAGAGGATCACCAGTTCCCCCAATGCTGTGGCCAAAAATTGTGGAGCAATATCAGAAAGGAGTTTCTCAGAGAAAAATTGCAAAGAGTTTGAAGTTATCATCATCTACAGTGCATAATATCATCCAAAGATTCAGAGAATCTGGAACAATCTCTGTGTGTAAGGGTCAAGGCCGGAAAACCATACTGGATGCCTGTGATCTTCGGGCCCTTAGATGGCAGTGCATCACATACAGGAATGCTACTGTAATGGAAATCACAACATGGGCTCAGGAATACTTCCAGAAAACATTGTCGGTGAACACAATCCACCGTGCCATTCGCTGTTGCCAGCTAAAACTAAACTTGAGCAACTTGTCTCCTCAGTCCCCAGACGTTTGCAGACTGTTAGAAAAAGAAGAGGGGATGCTATATATATATATATATATATATATATATATATATATATATATATATATATATATATATATATATATATATATATATATATATATATATACACACATTATTATAGGCATTATATGGAGGTAATATGAAAAGAAAATATCATCAAAACTTGAAATGATGAAAGTTTGCAAGCACAGTTCCATGATATAAACACCATAAATCATACAAAATATTTATTATACATCAGCAGTAGATCAAAACAATCACTTGGCATAAATGTGGACTATTTGGTGATTGCAAACTGCTCTAAAAGCATGAGCACGTAGAGCATGTTGCAAACTGCTCTAAAGACGCAACAGCCCCGCCTCGTTATTTTGAACCATGCAGTGCTGGCGTTTAATTAATCAAATCATAGCCTTTTAAAGTTTAATTATCGCATTTAAGCATTTTTGCGATTCATGTTTTTCTGTACCCAGATTTAAAAACTCTAGAAATTAAAATTGAGACTTTAAAGCTGCACAGATGGAACACAGTGACTGGATCTAAAATCTTCAGATGACACGCAGATTATATCCAAGTCACTGAACCCGCGTTCAGCGCAGAGCGTCTCTCTCGCACTTATTAATGACATTACAGAAAGCTAGCTGTCCAGTCCAGTTCCGTTCACGTTCAAGGGCTTCATCGAAAATGCAGTTGCGAGTCCCAAAAATGTATGGGTGTGTGAGTTTGTTTATAGAATGCTGCTGTAAACTCCCATGTATACAAATAATTATTTGAAAAATATTTTTTCATGGAGCCATTAGGCTCCTCCCCAATGAAGGCCCCTGGGCTTCAACCCATGGAAGCCCGTGCATTAATGTGCCCTGGTGTGTAACACTTAAATAAAATGTTACCATGTTTTGCAATAAAACATGAATACAGTAAGTATGTTGTAATTAATTGTTATGGGAAAAGCACCAAATATAAACTACAACCTCTATGTTTTTATAGACTACATGTTAGTAGATTATGGTATATGGTATACACAGTTAGCTTGTTACATGTCTAAGCACAGTGAATAACACTCACATACATAAACACAAATGTCCCCACATGATGGCTGGGCAAGACTGCTACTTCCTGAGGCCCATGTGAAAATATATCCCCTAACTTGACACTGCCGGTCGGTGTGGAAACGAGAGAGCTGAAGTGAGGCAGAGAGAGGCCCTCTAAGGACACAGTGTGTTTTATACAGTAAAGGCAGTGTGTGGAACAGAGTGTGTGACAGACTCTTCTGAGGTATGTGTAGGGTGATCAGACATCCCGATAAAATCGGGACAGTCCCAATTGTACTAGCTATGTCTTGAGTCATTTATCCCAATAATTATAATATGCTTTAGTTTAGTTTTGGATAGCAATAAATATACAACGGTACGTTGTATAAAAGGATCAAGATTCTAGGAAAAATATGTCAAGTCCATTCTAGTCAGTTTTTTCTGGATATAGCATTTACATTCTGACTATTAGAAACAGGTTTAGAGAAATGCTCCTAGTGAGCAAGGCAAAGGTGATTATAGCAAGCAAGCAAGCAAAAAACTCCACAAGATGTTTATGTGAAATGTGAGAAAAACCTCCAGAGGAACCAGACTCAGCTTGGGTTAGGGTTAGCTCAACCTCTCTGCCAAGGTACACATTACAGTAACTGCATGGCAAATATGATCTAGTTGCATAATATATGATGTGATTTTTTTTTTAGTAAATGGCATTTCTGGTAAATCTAGAATTGTATTGACCACCACAAAGTGATAAAGATAATTCAGCCATTAAGTGACCCCATTTAAGTGAAGGTGATTTGGTAACACTTATAACCATTATGACTTCAAATAACAATATCAGGGCTGTTAATCTATAATAATAATAATAATAATAATAATAATAATAATAATAAATAATAATAATCACTGATGAATTCTATGTTTTACTATGATTACGATGCTAATTAAATCCCACCCTTCAAAACCTGCAATTACTTAACTTTTGTTAAATGTTCATGTGGGTTTAATTTAGATGCATTACCTTGATCTATTCCTGTGTATTTGATTTTAAAACTCAAAAACATGAAAGGAACAACCAACTTATAATGATCATTATAACCAACAATATTTTATAACGTTATGAATGTCGTGACTGTCATGTTTCATTGATTTAATGCATCTTTGATGATTGATTTATGCATGCTGAATACAATAATTGGTCCCACTTTATATTAGGTGACCTTAACTACTATGTACTTACGTACATCAAAAAATAATACAATGTACTTATTGTGCTCATATTGTATTGCAAAATAGTTTTGCTGATACTGAGGTGGGATACGGGTAACGTTAGGGACAGGTGTGGTGGTGTGGGTAAGTTTAAGGGTAAAGTTAGGGACAGGTGTGGTGGTGTGGGTAAGTTTAAGGGTAAAGTTAGGGACAGGTGTGGTGGTGTGGGTAAGTTTAAGGGTAAAGTTAGGGACAGGTGTGGTGGTGTGAGTAAGTTTAAGGGTAAAGTTAGGGACAGGTGTGGTGGTGTGAGTAAGTTTAAGGGTAAAGTTAGGGACAGGTGTGGTGGTGTGGGTAAGTTTAAGGGTAAAGTTAAGGACAGGTGTGGTGGTGTGAGTAAGTTTAAGGGTAAAGTTAGGGACAGGTGTGGTGGTGTGAGTAAGTTTAAGGGTAAAGTTAGGGACAGGTGTGGTGGTGTGGGTAAGTTTAAGGGTAAAGTTAGGGACAGGTGTGGTGGTGTGGGTAAGTTTAAGGGTAAAGTTAGGGACAGGTGTGGTGGTGTGGGTAAGTTTAAGGGTAAAGTTAAGGGACAGATGTGGTGGTATGGGTAAGTTTAAGGGTAGAGTTAGGTGTAAGGGAAGTGTCAACAGTGTAATTATAAATGTAACTACAGAAATTAATTACAGATGTAATTACATGCAGGTCCTTTTTAAGATGAAAGTACAGTGTAAAAACATGTGCACAATAAGTGCATTGTATCAAATTATTAATTTAAATTAATTTAAAGGTGGCCTTAACTACATATTTGAAGGGTGGTGTACACATTTGCTGGTAGGTCTTTCCCAGGTTTTTGTTTTTTTTCAACCAAAATTGTCAAAACTGGTCAAAGATGTCATTATAAAAATGACTTTAAAAATTACTAATAATATTAATGCTAATGTTGACACCCTTCACAACCTTCCTTGTATGTTTTATCTGGTCAGCGTTGCTGTATTCATGGGGGTTTCATGATTTTCAGTCTTGCGGCTACAGTGAGTTCCCCTTACCATCCATATCTAGAGCTTTTCACAGCCATGACCATCAATCTGCCCCTTCTGCAACTCTCTTGCTGGGTTTTGCTCTCTTTAGTTCTGCACTCATTTCAGGCGCCTCTGTTTCTATTCTAATGTGCTATTTACCGCATACTTGTTTACAGTTATTACAGTGGAGAGGAGAACCAAATACCCAGACGCTCCTCCATCTCTGTCCATCCAGGACACAAATCACAGTCTGCAATAGGGGCAGATCAATCAAAGATGTCTGATTAGGTGAACGGAGATCGGCTGTCGTTTGTATTCCTCCTCCCTTTAACCACACAGGAGAGAAGAAAGCAATCCTGCTGAATGCAGATTGGGTGTCAGTCAAAGGACTGTCCACATGTGGACCGTACACACAAACACAGACTGTCCACACGCACAAATATATTAACAAGCAGCTCTGATGCCCATAATCACAGCTGCGGCACACGGGTGCGACGGGGGTAAAACGCCAAGCTTGACAGTAAAGGAAATAAGCTGGACGCTGCAAGGTGGTGATTTGCAGAGGTGAAGCGGTTATGGCGCACAGAGAGAGGGCCAATTTCCACCCCATCAAATTGTGTTTAATTTTCTCTCCTCTCCTCCCAGTCTGCCAGTGGGATGAGCATGTTTGGAACATTCTGGAAGCCTGTAATTGAGGTTAACATCACAACTGATTGAGAATGTTTCATACCTGTGCTGTACGAGTGTGACTGCATTCATTCTATGCACTCTGTTTGCCGTGTGAAGGCAACATACACAGAAAGGTCATTGATAAATAAGAGTGTTTATAATAAAGGACAAATCTTTTAAAAATCTAGTTTAAGACGTGTCAAATTCTTTGAAACTCTTTGCATTTTCGTTGATTTCATGCTTTTGAAAATTTCAAAACTTAAAAATCAATGACTCTTAAAGTGTCGTGTGGTGTAATCAGCAAGTAAAAAGTCATTTACACCTTGAATATATGTGCATGTACACATCTTAAAGGGAGAGTTCACGCAAAAATTAAAATGATCCCATAATTTACTCACCCTCAAGCCATACTAGGTGTATATGACATTCTTCTTTCAGACGAATACAATCGGAGTTATATTAAAAAATGTCCTGGCTAATCCAAGCATTATAATGGCAGTGAATGGCAGCCCAAAATTTAAAGGCCAAAAAAGTTCATCCATCCATTATAAAAGTAATCCACATGGCTCCATAAAATATCTAGCTTCTTCCAGACCACCTTCTGTATTCAACTTACGAAGATACGGAAGTGACTTAAACTGCAATTCATTGACTGGCCACTAGGCTCCAGAAGGGAGCAGAATCTCATTGAGCCCCATGTTAAAATGCACAACTTTACAGCAGAAAAAAAAAACATGTTTACAGCCTGGTACAAATTGTGGTTTTGGTCTATATGGCTAATTTTTCCCTTCATGACAACTGTGAGGGGGTTATTTATTTTTTTTATAACTCATTCGTTTACATTATATAAAGCCTTAAAGTTCTGCATAATTAAGGGCGTGGTCACTTTGAGTGACAGGTGGATTGCTGTTTGTCTGCTGTCTGTTAGTCATCACGTCACCTCAGCTCTGTATTTGTCTGAAAGAAGAATGTCACATACACCTAGGATGGCTTGAGGGTGAGTAAATCATGGGGTAATTTTAATTTTTTGGTGAACTATCCCTTAATCATATATATATATATATATATCATAACTTATATCAAATATATCACTTCCCGTTTTGTGCTTTTTAATCTGCAGTTTGGTCGGCATCACATGCCTCACATGGCTATGTTCAGACTGCCAGTCCAAATCGGATTTTTGTGCATATCCAGTTGAATCCAATCAGATTTAGTAAGTGTGAATGGCTAAAATCACATGAAATCCTAACCTAACCCTAATGTTTCGAGCTATATTGTTTGAAATCCTATTCAAATTCACATTTCTGGAAATGCGTTTCAGTCTGACTGCTCTGATTGGATTTTGCGAGGTTTACGTGACTTTCTCACACCACTTAAAATGTAAACATCAGACATTTTTATAGGAAACACGCTGAAAGTCGCTGCAGAACAAAGGTTGTGTTGTTGCGAAGTGCCGGACGAGTAGAAAACGACAATATAACGGAGACGACAGCACAGAAGAAAATCACACATACCAGCCTCTTACGGTTCCGATACAAGGAAACCTTTTTGAAATATTACGCTTTTAAAATAAAACAAAAGATTGAAATGAATGAATTTAAAATAAAAGACTGTGCCAAACTATTTGAGGTTTTCTTCTCAAGAATTTATAAGAAAGTCTTTTTTCTTCTTCATTGTGATATCAGGAAAGTTGTATCTGATTCATGCTACCCAAAAAAATATGAAACAAAATTTTAAGAAATGAAACATATGTTCATTTAAGAGGTTCATTGTATACGAATTGCATTTTTGATGTATTTTTGGATAAATTCATATAGGACCAAAAAAAGTGCAGTTCATTGACCGAGGGAAGAAAAATGACGGTTGTGTCTGCAGCTGCCAGTCTTCAGTTGGTACAGCTGTAACCAGCTGTTAACCACACGCTAGCACAACCCAGAAAAAAAAAATTGTCATGGGACGATACTTATTCGCATCATTAAGGCGATAAATCTGACTTTCGGTTAGCGCACACAGGCCATGCGTCCAGATCCCAACGCGGAGCGTGTGTAGCTTGGGCAGAGAACAGAGGTGCTGGCCCTGCCAGGGTCGTGGAGGAAAGGAGCCATGTTTGGATGTTCTCTCCACGCCTCACTGACCTGCGCTCTTGGCATCAGGGCTCCACCGAAGCCTGCCAAAACGCCGCCACTGGCTTCCACCTCTGCACCGGGGCTAGACTCCGACTGCCGGACAATAGAGAGTAATGTAGCGAGACCACACGCATATGCACAAGCAGCATAAGAAAAAGCAAAATCAGTTTAACTGTGCAGAAGCCATTTTAAATAACTGCATCTCTTATTTATGTGCTTAATATGGGATTTGAATATCAGACAGGAAGAATAAGGCAAAAGCCCATGAGCTTACTGTCAGCCTCTTGAGACGAGCATCCATGCAGACAGATAGCTTATGTGCCTCTCTTATTTCATTAAAACATCAACAAGCAATTATGACAGTAAATATGATCCTGTTTTACAGGAAGGAGACAATGGCATTAAAACAGCCTTTGATTTGACTGTGGGAGCATGTCCCATATTCGCACACACTCTCTTTTTCTCACATAAAATCAGAATACCAATAGCCTCCCACCCCTCCCCCCGCACCCGCACGCACATCCAGACGCACACACATCCTCTGGATCAGCAGGAGTCCAAATCAAGCTGATTTTCCTCTTTGATTCAGACGTGGAGCACAGCTCAGATTGGATTTCAGAGAGGAGGAAAGGAGAGGACACTGGGAGAGGGAGAGAGAGAGAGAGAGAAATGAAGTGGTGGAGGGGAATGTTTTGCATAATATAACGTGAAAATAAGAAACAGAGAAGTCAGTGCAATAGATCTCTGTCTTAGCATGCTAGTCTATTTCTCTCTTCACACACTCAATGGATAAAAACAACCCCGAAACAGAGTATTCCTTCATAACCTCACCTCACTAATGTTACACTGCGTGTTTGTAATTTGATTAATAATGCTGCAATGATGGACTAGAATCTTCTGTATATCCACATAACCATAACCTCCATAACCTTCATAGGCAGAATATGAAGGCTCAAATTCTGTTTCCTAGGAATACAAAATGTGTCAGTACCATATCGGTTAATGGACAAAATCTGAAATAAAAAAAAAATGATGGCCCGGTTTCACAGACAAGCCTTAGATTAAGCCAGGGTTGGGCTTTAGTTTAAACTGGGGTATGAAATCCATGAATTTCAGATATATACTATCAGCAAATACTGGATGCTCATTTCATGTTTTAACAATTAAATTACCTTTGCTGACATTTAACACATTAATGATAATAATAATTCAGCAACATTGTTAAATCTTTAGCAATTCTCAAAGTGAATGCCCATTTTTCATACTGTACCTTATAATCTTGTGCTGCCTAAATTAGTTCTTTTTTTTGTTTTAAATTTAGAGAAAATAATATTATAGAAATATAATACTATATTATATGCACAGACTCCCTGTCTGTAATCACTATGTTCACAACTTGTAATAACTACTTTAAGCTCATTGTTTCTTCCATAAATTAATATGATGTTAGCTAACTGTGTGATTTGTATTATCTTACAACTGTACATTTCTGAAATATGATGTCTGATAACAGATTACTCTAAATTGTAATGTAGACATGCATTTTCTGTAAAGCTGGTTTGAAACTATATATATTTTTTACAAATAAATGTGAACTGAATTGAACTGAAATAGAACTGAAAAATCTGCCATTTATCGGTTATCAAAGTTCATCTTACCAAAGTGTTGCTGGATTTTGTACTTTTTATAATGTCTGCTTCCAAGCACCTTGTGAGCTGGTAAAGTCGCGCCAGATCCTACATTAATATTTATCAGTTATTGGTCATTATTGGTTTCAGCCAGAATTTTAATTCTTTCCCTTGACGAGTTAATTCATCATTAATGAGAAAACGGGCCCTATTTTAACAATCTAAGCGCATGGTCAAAAACGCATGGCACAAGTACACTTAGTGTACGAATCCACTTTTGCTAGTTTAACGACAGGAAAAATGGTCAGCGTGTCCGGCGCATGGTCTAAAAGGGTTGTCCCTATTCTCTAATGAATCATGTTGAGTAATGTGCAACAAACCAATCAGAGTCTCATCTCCCATTCCCTTTAAAAGCCTGTTGCGCTCGCGCCATGGCGGATTCGCTATTTACATGGTGGAATTTGCAAGCGGAAAAACTGCACGCTTCTCTAGCGAGGAAGCGGATCTGCTCGTCCAATGACGCCTGCTTGCTCGTCATTACTGCAAATAGGTAGGCTAATTCTGATACATGCAATGACTATCTATTATGACATGTAGGCATTTTTATATTTATGTACACAATAATAATCTTTTACATTTTAATCCTTTAATTTTTCATATTTAAAAATTGTTTGTGTGCTGCTGCGCGTCCCTGTGTGTGTAATAAGAAGAGTGTATGTGCGTTGGACACCCGCCTATAGGCGCATATTACTAATGCACCCTTTAAATAACAAAAAATAAATAAAAATATTGCACCAGGTTTTTGTTGGTCAATGATGCAGTTGTTTTCAGTTGCCTCAAAATAGCAACACACCAACAATGCGCCTGAACACACCTCGTTTTCAGATCAGCACACCCATGGGCGCACAAATGGGCGTAAATGCATGTGCTATTTAAATAATGTGGTGCAGGACGTGAAAATGATATCTGCATCGGGCTGAAACTAGCAAAAAACACTTGTGTCGCGCCTGGAGTCACATTGCGTTGGGTGTATGATAGGGCTTCTCTGCCAATGGCGAGTTTATGCGGCTTTTCCGTGTTTTCACTGTTATGCGGTGGGGGGCACTAGTACGCATTTCCCGAATGAGTACAGTATTTTCCACACCCAAAACTCAGACTAAGAAGAAGCAGAAACGAGCAATCTCATATGTAAGCAGATGCATATGAAAAATAATGTGATCATGAACAATAAACAGCATATAAATCAAAATGGCCTAATGTTACTGAATGAAATGTCGACCCAGGAAGTGGTATATGACTGCAAGCTTTGGGGCTGTTGACTCCATCTGGGTTTTGATCATCGTTCTGAATCTGACCTGGATAGTCTTTGACAAAAGCTTTTTGCTCAAAATATTGCTTTTTTTTTATTAAACTTACCCACATTCAGGAGCTGACAAAAAAAAAAAAAAGTTAGAATAAAACTTTTTGTTTAAAAGCAGAGGGTCATGTTCAGATATTCATACAACTAAATATTCCGGGGGCAATTAATCTTTGATGAAAATGACTAAAAACGCTGGCGTAGGCTGGCAACTTTATCTAGATGCTTTCTCTTCAGTTTTTAAAGGCAGCATGACTGTATGATTCCGTTTCTACACAGAAGTAGCAATTGTATTTATTAAATTTGTGCTTGATTATGCCTAAATCTCAGTTAAATTTGTAGAACGTAGGTTCTTACTTGGGTGGTACTTTCATATAAAATTACTACCTGTTTAGGAACTGACTAACTGGGCATATACCTTATGTTTCAGATGCAATCATAGAATTACTCCATACCCTACACATACAGTTCTATACATGTCAGTGTTATTGTGTGTGTGTGAAGGTAAGATTCAATACTCACAGTCAGGAGGTGGCAGTGCTGGTGATAAAGTGTGTGTTCATTTGCTCAGCCAGTGAAGTTGGACTAATGCAACACACCTGCTGTCCCTGCACCATCATTACCCTCGGCGGCCCAGCAGAAAGGTCAAGGCTAAATTGCGATCTGCAGCCGTTCAGGAGGTGCGTAAACACGCAGTCGTCGCCCTGATCACAACTAATGCACACGCTGATGAGTAGGTGGGAGCTGCCACCGCGGAGAGATGCATGGTGGGAAAATAATTTCAACGTGGAAATCTCGAGGAGGTGAGACTCGTGAACTTCACGTGCAGTCACAACATAATCATCCAAATGATCTATCCCATTCCAGCCCACCTGTGTGGCGCAGAAAATTTTACTACGGGTGGAGCATGAACCACGACGGTTATGTGTGCGCGCGTTTGTTTGTCAGGGAATACTCTACCAGATTATACAGCAAGACACATGCTCACATATAAACATACACACCCACACAAACACTGCCTCGGTGTACCTGCCCGGTGGTAATTAATCGCTGTGGTATTTAGGCCTGTTGGAGTAGACAAATATGACAGAGACAGGGACAATTAGGATCCTTGTTCAAGCTACATTAACTCTCCGTGCTATTACAACGCGAGCTGCTTCTCCTCGGCTTGTAAAAAGCAGCGAGGAGATTGTTCCTCATGGGCCATGGAGATATTAATGAAAGAAAAGGAAGATTGTGTTTATTGTAGTCACATAATTGCAAATAAATTTCAATTAGCCGGCATGTCACCCCTGTAAGTGCGAGCTTGTGGGCTAGCGCTGACTAGCCCCGTATGAATGGGAGTAAACGACAACCAAACTGGGCAGATTTGACTTTCTGTGCAATTTCTTCCCTCTGTGAAGTTGGGAGGTGGTGGTGGAGGAGTTCAAGGTCATTCCTGTGAGTTATACTGTATATTTTTCTTCATTTTTGTGCTATTAAATAGATTCAAAATAACTTGCAAAGAATAGAATGTTTTCTACTATGCCAGCATGTAAAAGAGACAGGAGTGGGGAGGAGGAGGGGTGTGGACGGAATGATGGGGAAAGAAATAGGAAGAGAAAATGAGAGAAGGAGAGGGAGATGAGCAGGAAGGTGTTTAGTATTCTTCTCTGATCAGCAGTCGGTGTGTGCTCCTTGCTTCTCTTTTCCTCTGGCTGAAGAGAGGAGAATATTTAAGCAATGTCATCCGACAGGTCAGCCACAACACTGGACAGAGCGACCTTTGACCTGCGGTTGAGAATCACTGTCTGCCAGGTCCTAACATCAACAGGATAGAAATAGATCCAGTTCAACATGTTAATTCGGACTTTCTCATGCATCACCTTTGTGATTTTGTTTTAAGTGTAAAAACATAAAAGGATCATTTTGTAACTTTGATTCATATTTCATTATCAGAATTAATATGTGTGCCATTCTACCAAAAAGGTGCCATATGTGTACAGTACCTAATATGCATGTTAATTTGTATTATTATTATTTAACTGCATCATATTTTTATTTTAATTTTTAATTTTATTTTATTTTATGCCTCACCCAAAAATGAAAATTTTGTCATCATATACTCAAGTTACCCTCAAGTACATAAGGGTATAAGAAAACCAAGACTGCAAAAAATAAAAAATAAATAGTATGGAAGTAAATGTCTAACGTCAACTGTCTGATTACCAACAATCTTTAAAATACTGTATCTTCTTTTGTGTTCAATAGAAGAAAGCAACTTGGTTTGAAACAACTTGAGGGTGAGTAAATGATGACAAAAAGTTCATTTTTGGGTGAACTATCCCTTTAATGTCTTCCATGATTTTAGCAAACAACCGATCATTGAAAAGTAGATAGAAATATCAGATTTAAAATCTCTTTCTAAGAAGCACAATGTTTGCAAATTAAAAGGTTCCGTCAGTAAAACTGCCAACCCTGCTATCGGTTTTTCATATATCTCAAGTCAAGTCAAGTCACCTTTATTTATATAGTGCTTTATACAACACATATTGTTTTGAAGCAGCTTAGTTGTTCAGCTCAGTTCAGTTCTCATACAACAGCGCCAGTACAGTCAGATCAATAATATTATTGAATATTAAGTGTCCCCAACTAAGCAACCCAGACAGTGTCAAGGAACCAAAACTCCATCAGGTGACAGGATGGAGAAAAAAGTTATCCTCTAGTCAACGAACGAACACGGTGTGACTGTGATTCAGGCTGCATCACAAGTCATAATTCAGATCGGGATCGGCAGCATTCAAATATTTATCCAATTTCTTTTGCTTGAAGATCGGATTCATCATGTCGGTATGGAGCCAAAGCTGGCCACAGGGTCTAAATATCTATAATTTTATCCAACAAGTATTCATATCTAGCTTAGCTTGAGATTTCACAATGCGGTTTAACACTTAAACACATGATCTGTTTGTCAGAATGTTTAAAATTTTACAAAAATCACTGTATCGCCTTACCAATCAGATGTCACTTGTTTTACAGAAGGACCCTGTTCAATGATAATTCAAATGGCCTCAATTGTATGGTACTATTGGTCTCATTAAAACATCAACAACAAAATCAAGTGTAGCGACAGTTCTGGCAGGTCACGTTAGTCAAGCTCGCATCAGCTGACTGTCAGCTGATCACATTTACCTATAGGAATACGACATCTATCACAGCATGCACTCTTTCAGTATTATCAGCAGCTATCGCGTTCTCCAGAGCTCATTTACCCTCCTCCATCCCCAGCTCCCCCTCTCGTTCAGTCAGGATTTGGTATTCTGATTCCCCTTGAATCAGAATAAATTCCTGAATTATTTTGTACATTTAATATCGACATTAATGATATCTGCAATACATCATGTTGGTTCTGTTCTGTTTACCCTAAGGGGGGTTATTTCTGCTCTCCCTGCTCTTATCCATGCTAGGCTGCATGGATGTGCAGGGAGTTCTTGCCCAGAACAGAACCATACCGCCAATCCAAACTGTATGCTAATAGTCAATCAATCATATTTGACGATAGTGGTCCTGACAGAAGTATGCAAGGAACAAATACAAATTAGAAAAAGTAACATTAACCACATTTGAAACAAATTTGACTTGTGCTTATTCACTTTGCGCATGCAGGGGTGTGAAATCTGGCAGTGAAAAATAAAAGCTGCTGAATGAACAGACACATGATAGGAAGAAACAACTTTTTACATGACACAAAATTCAGATGAACATGATACACCTTCATCTCTAAAGGCAAATCTTTTACAATGCATTCGAGAACTTAAAATGCTTTGTGAACATAAATGTGTCACCGCTTTAAAGACAACATGTTTGCTTTGTGATAGAAAGAATGAAGCATGATTGTATATTGATGCATTGTTTGATTTGAAAATCCAGCGATAATATGCTGTGACAGTCATTTAAAGTGAAAAAACAATAAAAGAAAAATACATACATACCCCCACCTATATCTACAATATCAGATTCAAATCATGCATGTGGCTGAATCCTGACAGACAGACAGATTACATAGAGGGCAGACAGGCAAAAAGTTATCTGCTAGAAATATAACAATATTGTGCCAGACAGAATCTCACTCAGACATCATGCAGTGCGTCTCCTACCATGAATCCACAATGACATTCGCAAAGTTGTGATTGAAAATAATCTGTCAAGATGGGCATGTTTTTTGTGATAATTATTATCATTATTGATATTACTATTATTGTTATTGTGTTTCTCCTTTCCTCTGGCAAAGATGATAACCTGTGTAGGCTTGCTGAATTCAAATGATACCACTTGATAGAGAGTCTGTCACGGAGGAGTAAACAAAATGTTGCCTTATTTATTTATTTCTCATAGCCAGAGCCGTGAGTGATCAGTTTATGCTCTGCCTCAGATTACAATCAGTTAATAACGGTGATTCTGCCTCGATGAAGGGGATTGTGGGAAATGGCGCAGGGTGGGATGGTGGCCCCTCGATCGCGTAAGACCAGGGGCCTCTAGGATCCGGCTAACAAAGCCCCCTGTGGATAAACCACTGCGGCAGCTTTTTGAAAGAAAGGAGTGAGACTGAGCGCGGAAAGACAGGAGAGCACAGGCGTTTCTAAGCAGGCTTTAAGATGGCAGATAAGGGTGTAAGAGAGAGACTGATCTTCTGGCAGGTCAGGAGGGATCCTGCAGCCCGTGTGTCGTATCAGCCTAAACCCAGAGCCCTCGCCCCCCGCTCCCCGCTCGAGGGCCAGCTGGTTGCCGTGGTGAGGAGCCGCGGGGGCTTGCCGGGGGCGATAAGCCAGCATGAGCCAAGGGAGTCGGGCAGAGAAAGAGAGCGACAGATTTCACAAAGGAAAGAAGAGGAGCGTGGAGAGCGAGGAGCAGAGGGAAATGACGAGGGGAGGGTTAGAGAGGAGACGCTTGAGTGAATAGGCGTGCATTGTAAATCTTCGCCGTGGCAACCTGCAGCTGTGGAGATGGGTGTGATGTGTGGGTGACAGGGAGAAGAGAGGCCGGCTGCACAACGGTAGAGGATTTCTCCTCCAGCGCGCCACTTATGACAGCTAACGCGGCGAGAGGAGGCGACTGGTTAGGAAGAATTACAAGAGCTATGCAGCCTGCCATCTTACAAATGAATCCCGTTTAGCCTCGGCATGTAAATAAATAGAGTTCACTTGGAGGGAGAGAGAGAGAACGATAAAGAGAGAGAAGGAGAAAGAGGGTGACAGAGGCAGGGAAGTGGCAGCAGCGGTAATCAGCTGCAGGAATGTTTATCTGCCGCTAACGCACGTGTGTGTGGCTGCTGAAATTATGCAAGCAAGTAACAATGAGCAAATTGAACCCCCACAAAAAGCGGCACAAGGTCAGGCGGAAAGACGAGGCATTGGGGTTGAGAGTGGTGGGCGTGAGAGGATAACAGATCATGATAAATTGGCTCACATTTTACAAACCGCTGGCCCTAATGCCCTGCTCCCAGCCAAGACTGCTAGGCTGGAACTTTCCGTACTGTAATACCTCCACTCAGCCATTTGTGATATATGAAAACCAAGCTGTGGCACTAATTGCACAATTACAAAGCGGAAGCCGAGCTGTAGTGAAGCAGGGTGTGCAAACTGGAGGGGGTTATGCTGGCCCATGCAGGCCCTCCCACTCTTTTTTGTTCTGTTTCTCATTCGTGGTCTCCTTTAAAAAAAAAAAAAAAAAGAAGTAGTTCTAGTTCTCGCACACACTCTCATTAGGTAATTAGGTTCTTTAGTAGAGGCGCCATTAAATATGGCACTCGCTTATTTCGGTTAGCCCTGGCTTTCCCCACGAGATCCCTGCTGGACACGGATTCTAATGCACACATTTCCTCCAGAAACACTGCAGGACTGTGCACCGTTCTTCACCTGCCTAGTGGCCCAAAAAACCCAGACCAGGTTTTCCTCCCGAGGGGGCGGGAAAAAAAACGTCAATGTGTAAGTGTGTGTGTGAGTGAGTGTGAGAGAGAAAGAAAAAAAATGTATCTTCTACATCGATGAAAGGACAATTTATTACCGTCTGCTGTGGGAGACAGAATATTTTGCCCCAGTGCTTTGCTGGCCCTGTTGACTGTCTGAATGAGGAATGGGAGCGTATTAGCACCCGGGCTGCTTCTGCACAGCCGCGCCTGGCACCGAACCATCACAGCCCCCAATACCGCCCAGGGTCAGAGGTCAAGAGCGGAGCAGCGACTGAAGCCTGTGGACCGCTGTACGCTGTTTCGTCTCCCGCTGTCGCAGATTGATACATTATTATTAGTGCCTGCTCTTCCAAGACTCTCAACAGCCCGAGAGCTGTCCTCAAGAAATTATGAGTGTTTTCAGAAAGGGCTTCTGACAAGGTATAAGACTGAGATAGCAGCGAATATTGAAAGCATTTGTCTTGAGAACATCCTGTCGTGTTACAACAGCAATGACATTTTGTTATTAGACCTGTTTCACACTGCACATTCAAGCAGAGAGTAAGCGAAACAACGGAATATTCATAACAGCAAGCTGCATATATTAATATAAATGTATAAATGTATAAATATATAAATATATTTATATTACATGTATTCATAGATTTCTTATATGTGACCCTGGACCACAAAACCAGTCATAAGTCGCACAGGTATATTTGTGGCAATAGCCAACAATACACTGTATGGATGTAACAACCCATTTACTGAGTTAAAACAACCCAATCGCTGGGTTAGTCCATTTTTAACCCAACTTGGGTTGTTTTTAACCCAGCATTTTTTAGAGTGCAGGGTCACATATGTTAAGATATTATATAAAATAAGTGATTTCTGGGTTACTTTAAATTATAAATTATTAAAAGGGTTATATAGAGAGAATTGAGAATTATTATGAAGTAAATGGAAATGAATGATCTAATCAATAGAACTCAACCCGTAGCTTTTAACTGCTTATATAACTAATCAGTGCGGAACTTTAAATGCCCAAATCTCCTTTGTCAAAATGTAACTAGTTCACTCTTGTTGCTTCATAAAAGCCGATATTACAAAAGATTGTGTTAAATAGGTTTGTAGTGCATTTTTAACCTTATTTTCTGCTGAGTTCAGCACTTTATGCACGATTACTCACACATACGCCGCTGCAAGTTTCTGGAACGCACCACTGCTGTACTTAGGTGGGCAATATAAATACTTTAATGTGATAATATAGGCAACAACACAGCCTAAATGTTATGAGGAACATCAAAACCTCTCTCAATCACTGGAAAACCCACTGGTACTGAAAAACCATCCTCTGGCACTCTGGCAGTTCCATAGAATTGAAGAAGCATTCCGGAAAGCAAAGGATGAAATAGAAGAGTGGTGCAGGCTCAAAGGTTAAGGCTATAATTGTTTTGCCTCTTAGCAGCATTAAGATAATTTTCCTGCAAAACAGATGGTCACAGAAAAAGCCAGCTAGTCTTTTCCAGCCGTTTCCTCAGCTGAGGATGATCCCCAGAGTAATGCTTAATGTCTCCACGTATCTCAGGTGTAATCGGCGAAATGACGTTACTATTTATCTCACGTCTAGTTCAGCAATAGTTACCAACGACTGCCGGTGTGACCTCGGGTGTGTGCACATTAATTTTACCTCAGTGTTTTCTATAGCATCAATTAATAAAAAGTGACGAGGTTTGGAGCAAATGAACAGCCCTTGATAAATGAGGGTCTGGACTTAATTGCTCAGTAAATTAAGAGCTCACAATTGTGACGATGCGGACCAGTTTTAATATTTAAAAAGTCATTAGATGTGGAAATGTCTGGCTTAGTTAAGTATGTAGTCACCCACAAGGACATTAAAGACCACATGAAACAAAGACAGCGTTAAAACATGATCAACAGTACACACACACGCATAAACTGCACACATTTAATGCTTTCAAACATGCGCAAGTACATATACATGCACATGTGCACAGATGCCTACAAAAGTACATGAGGAATCCGGAGAGCAAATACTCCACTCATCCACAGAATATGCATCTAAATATATTTAATAATTCTATGGATTTGTTGTCACTTCATTTGCATGACAACAGTCAGCTAGTAAACCAGCAAATGCTGCTGTGATACAATCTTCGTCATAATGGAGTTGTGATGGAGCTTCATGGTGAGGAGAAATTGAGCAAGTTAAGCCAGCTGAAGCCGGGGACGCTAAACGTTAAGGATGATGGATCACTTTCAGTAATTCCGCTTTATTATGATTGGGCAAGATCAATATTTTAACAGTTCGGTTACAGGCTTTAGTACAGTACTTAATATGTATTATTCATAACCTTTGTCAGCGCAGGAGGGCAGCGTGTCTCAGACTGAGTGGAGAAAGAGAGAGAGAAGGAGGGAAAGAAAAGATACTTATGATTCTGCCAGTGGACTAAAAGAGCACAGAGGGATGTGGAATACTATACAGATGGAAAATGTAACATTCTACACTACTGAAAATATCCGCTTGGTCTATAAATATGCATAAAAGCAAGTGCTTTTGGAAAACAAACCCTGATATTTATGAGATGGAATGTTAAAAAGTCCTGAAATCACAGAAAAAGTCTCATTAAAAGACATTTTTTAAATCATTATTTCTTATGAAAAAGTGAAGCGTTTTTGTTAAAATATCATATATTTAAAACAAAAATGTAAGATATTGTGTCTGCCATTGGTGCAACCAATGTGCAGAAACATGCAGGGAAAACAAAACAGGAAATGATTTCTCTAAAATGTGTCAGGTTCAACAAATCTCTTAAAATATTAGATAATTTGACCTTTTTTATGACATGGCAAGGTTAATGTAGGCTGCAAAATGTCAGGTGGTGCTACAAAACTGAACCATCATTCAACTGAAATTTCTGAAAGTTTGTATCAGTACAAAACACCATCAAACTCCCTTGTGAAGCATACTGTCAAGCGTGCACCTCTGTCATTAGCTTCTGTATTATATTGTGGGATAGAAGGCTGTTGTTTCCTCAGCTGTACATTTAATTTTTATGTTATTTACATCATTCACATTAAACCTCAAGTGCTTATCTAATACAGTATAGAACTGGTAAAAATTGATTTTTGGGCTGTGTAATTGTATTTAATTTATTTATGTCTGTCTTTGGCACATCCGTAGCCCAGTTGGCGTAATACTGATGTCTGCGAGCTGCGCGTGTATCAGTGACATACTTTCGGAGTGCTCGGAGTGAAACCGCTGGGATTAAACACAACGGCACATTCATATCTGGTCACACGCTCAGCTGCGGCGCAGGAAGGTCTGTCACTATCAAAGCTGCCTGGAATCTTCTCCCAGCAAAAGCCAGGGAAGAGGATTTCTTAGCAAGCTCCTAACCATCTTTTTTGAAAAGCAAATCCTTTGTACCCCTCCCAAAACTCCTGGCCTGGGCTCACCTCCCCCGTATTTAAAGTCCCCGTGTGGAACGAATGGGAGCGAGCCCCGGAAAGTTTGTCGCGGGGAGTGGGTCGCTCTGGCTCTGATTAGATGTGGAGTGGTAATAGGCTCCTCTACGCGCTGCCGCTAACCCTGCTGCTCCCCCGGCAGCCACTGCGACTGGAATTAATCAGTCCTTCTGGGAACTTCCCTCAGCCGCTCTCTGCAGGCAAGCCACTCCGGAGTCATTTACCAGCCAATCCTACTGTCAGGCTTCTGTCATTTAGGCCTTTTCATTATGCCTTTAGACCCCCTCCCTTTCTTTCTCCACCTCCCTCCATTAAAGAGAGAACGAGACAGACAGACAGACAGAAAGAAACTGGAACGAGTGACAGATTAGCCTGATGTCAGGTGCTTTTTATAGACGGATAATATTATTACCCCGCAGTACGAAACACTGAGAGTGTACTAATCCCAAAGATTCCGGTGCAAATATGAAGGACACTGACTTTTCAGGTGACTGCTCTTTTATTTATTTATATAGGCGGTAATTAGGATCGCATGGATCTAATGAATCCTTCGTTCTTATCGGCACCGGGAGCGGCGTTGTCCTAAATGTGACAATAGGTGGGCCAGCTTTGTTCCTCGCTTATGGAACCCTGGAGTCATAACTACCAATTACTGTGGCTCTCCCTCCCATGGGCATCAGGCTGCTGGATCTGCCCGCTCTGCCACGCTAAGCCCGCTTAAGTGACCTATTTTAGGCTCGCAAGCAGACTAGAGAACACCTCAAAGGTTAGATTATCCTATGATGAAATACAGGGCCTTCTTGCTGCAAATTACCCAGGGAAAGAGAGAAGTATTTCTCCTACCTCCAACCGCAGAGCACGGCCAGCGGCCAAACAGCCCTGCAGCCACCCAGGAATGAGCCGCAAAAATATTCATGAGTAAACAAAAGGAGTGATTTGAAAAAATGGCCAGAGGAAAGAACAGATTAATAAGAGCGAGAGAGAGAGAGAGAGAGAGAGAGAGAGAGAGAGAGAGAGAGAGAGAGAGAGAGAGAGAGACATGAATAGAGTATTATAAAACTATTCTGTAGCTCCATCTTGTCGAGGTCAGGGGAAGATAGCGGCAAGGCTTCATTAGAAGCCTAGCTTTGCCTCTGTACCACATTTGCCCCCAGCCCAGGGGAGCCAAGGACTGCTAAAGAGGAAGTGACACCAACTAAGAGGACAGAAGAGAGAAGACGGGAGTCAACTGAGCAGGTGATGAATCACGCTGATCTAAACACTGACATGTTTCTAGGTCGTTATGAAGAAGTCGTTTGTTTGTTTTGTATATTAACCAAAGTGTCAAATGAACAGTGATCAATAAAACTGTCTAAGATCATTGGTTGGTTTCATGTTTCATATATTGGTTTTACTTGGTTTTAAAAAAAACTTTTACATCATTCATGAAAAAGTTTAAACTTAATGTATCCATAAAGTAAAAAGTTATATTTTCCTTAAAGGTTCAGTGTGTAGTATTTATGAGGATCTATTGACAGAAATGCAATATAATATACGTAACTATGTTTCAGTGGAGTATAAAGACCTTACATAATGTACTGTTATGTTTTTACCTAAGAATGAGCCATTTCTATCTACATACACCGCGGGTCCCCTTACAGTGAAATTGCCATTTTGCACCATCATGTTTCTACAGTAGCCCTAAACGGACAAACTTCTCTACAGAGTGCTAGTCACTCTCTGCTCTCTCTGACAACGACATTTTTTGTCCTGTGTCAGCCCCTGTAGCTTCTCTATGTGCTCCGAAAGGGAGGGGTGAGCATTGGGTGGTGCAATTCACAACCTCACCACTAGATGGCGCTAAAATTCGCACACTGCACCTTTAAAGCTTGAATATGTGTACACAACATAATAATTACTTTTAAAAATGTTGATAAAAATGTATTCAAATTTTTATATATTTTTTAAATTAAAAACACACCATGATGTTTTTGGAGAGTTGCACCACACGTCATTTTACAATACATGTCAACTAACTCTGATTAGTAGACTGCAGTAGAATGTTAGTTAGAGTTTGGGTTAGTAGAAAAAAACCAAAAAAACAAAAAGATGTGTAGTTACTTATAGTCAGTAGAATGTCTGTTGAGGGACCATCAAAATAAAGTGTTAGCAGATATTAAGCAGACAGTCTGCTAATGACTGGTAGGTGACATGTAGTTGCAAAGTTACTTATAGTTAGTAGAATTTCTAAAGTTGACCATCAAAATAAAGTGGTACCTATTTTCTCATTCAAGAAGCAGTTTCACTTGGTTGTAAATCACACAAAAAAATTATAATAAAATAGTTTCTTTAAAAAAACATTATTGTAATAAGGCTTTTTCTTCATTGTGTTGACAGGACTGTTGTGTCGCCCTAGCATTACTGGCTTTATACCCTCAAAAAAATGTCAAAATTATTTTTAAATTAGAAATGAAAAACATGCTCAACATATAAGAGGAACAGAACTGCAACTGTATGCCTTTGGAATGCATTCTAGGGCAAGGGTGCTCTAGCCTTGGATTGTCACAGAGTTTGGAATTTCTTGCTAAACTCCTATGATTGATGTAGGATCCATATAATGGTAAAATAAATGGGCCTCACTGCTAATTTCCCCCTTATAACATCTGATGAAATATGCCTTACTCGTTGTGGGTGTCTGACATGAAATATTGGTGTGTGGTGGCCAGGGCAGACATGAAGCAGAGCTCTCGGCCACTGTACTGCACAACACAGACAATCCACAGAGACGGAGCCAATTAAGATAAGCCTCCATTCACAGGAAGAGGTTGTTTGACATGCTGTCATGCTAATAGAGACAACCGTCATTACGCTAAGGTATGACACACACCGAGGTACCTGCAGAATGTAGCCCTAATTGGTCAACTGTTTCTATGTAAGTCCTCTCAATGTTTGGTCTGGTTCCTCTTTCAGACTTGTCTGTTATGAGCTGTATTAGTCTGCCAGAGGTAATTTCTCTGCTCCTGCTCTTGGCATGGGGTGGATACACTCCAGATTTGACGTGAACAGTTAGGCCTTGCAATAACAAACTGCAGCTTCCTCTGAACAGTGTCAGTCTCGGCACACCTAGATCAGGCAGGATTTAAGTATTAAAAGATTTCAACTTGTCCAAGAGCTCAAGAGAAATATATACTTTAAGTTTGTATAAAACTAGACCGGGAAAGTGGTGGCATTGTATTCCTCATAAAATAGCATCAAAAGGCTATTTTTCAAAGATTTCTGAGAAGTTTTGAAAGATAAAAAAACACCAAAACCTAAACAAACACACCCAAAATTTTCGAAGTGACGTACATAAACAGAAGAAACAAAAAGCTTGTTGTATTCAAGAATGGTAACACATTTCGACACTTTCGACATTCTGTAAGTAACTCTGCAACATGTAAAGTACTATTTAGAGTATTGGTAGACTGCTTAAATGCTAACACATTATTTTGATGGACCCAAACATATGTTTGTCTTTTGACTCTAAGTAACTTTTCAAGTACGTCAATGTTTTTTTTTTTTTTTTTTTTTTTTTTTTTTTTTTTTTACAAACCCTAACCAAACAGTCTACTAATACTCTGAGAGTATTACTCTAATGGCTCGTTTCCATCAAGCGGTATGTTATGGTTCAGTACAGTACAGTATGATTTGGACCGTCGGCTTGCGTTTCTACCGCTAACAGTACGCTTATGATAGGCGTGGTGTAGCAATCAACGTCATTCTCGTGCATAGAATAAAGTGACACAGTAAATGACAATGAACGACACAGAGCAGATCTTGTTCTTGCTTCTCTGCATGTGGCTGTTTGTCACAAGAATAAGACATGCTTTGTTTGAACCAAGGCTGCAGGCTACCAGGAAAAACGCAGCCGAAAAAAGCATGCGCAAGTGACGATTCTCTGTCAACCAATCAACGTCCTGCAGTCTAGCTCCACCCTTTAGCACTGGACTACTGTGCTAGGTACCCCAATGGAAGGGTGCTAAAAAAGTGGAAAGGTATTGTTCGGAATTAGGGTCCCGTTCACGATTTCTGATAAAGGAAACAGCAAAAATGTTCGTACTTCCGTACTGAACTGTACTGAACCGTACTGAATCGTACCACTAGGTGTGAACGAGCCATAACTAAGGACTATAGAAACTAAGGACTACAGAAATAAAGTGTAACCTCAATAATTCATAAACTGCACTGTCTCATGTAGTTTGGTCAAATTTGCTACATAATGAAAGCTGTTTATAAAAAGAACTGCACATCAGTTTCAGCAGAACTTAGGAACATTTCATTTGCATTTATTGCAAATCTTTTGACCTTTTGTGACCTAATTGAGACATTTTGTTTATAAAAATAAAATGGAAAATTTAGTTACAGTAAATGTTTATACATTTTTTTTCTCTCTCTGTGAAACTTAAGATTTACCCCCAATGGCACTGATTTCTGCTGTTACATGGCCAAAACAACCAGCTAGTGGAGGTCTTATCTAAACAGACCTAGCATAACGAGGATTTTGAACATTAGTAATGTAAACATCCCGCATATTGTGTGTCCCAATTTGTGCATTATTCTATGCAATGGTTCTAATTACTTCTAATTTGTTTTATGTGTTTGAAACAACGCAATAAATAGAATTTCAAGCTTTGAACATCAGCCCAAGTCTTTTAGCTATAAACCACAACCACATTCTTTAAAAAAGAAAAAGAAAAAAACTTCATGGCAACAGGGTTCATCAAACTGCAGCTACAACCAGACCTGGATCAAGTGTATATTTTAATCTGTATGTGAATAGAGCCTTGCGCTAATTACAATGTAATTACATTGTAATTACTAATTAACAAATGTGCAGTGGTTATTCAGCTGTTTTAGTTGTTTTAACACTGTAAATGGTTTCTAACCAGTCTAAGGAACTCACTGAATAGCCCAAGTTATAGAAGGAAGAAAAAATAATGTTTTGTGCCATGTGGAGTTTCGTTTTACCATCCACCCTTGTTTCGGTCTATCAATATTTGCCCTCATAAGTCTTTTCAACAAGTGAGACTATCCAGCTATTTGAAGACCAACAGTTAGTTTGAACTAGACTGTTAGCTCATTGTGCTATCGTACTGTAATTCCTCACCGCAGGAGTTTCTCTTGGCCTGGCCTGGGCTGCCACCACAGTCATGGACGTTCACTGTATCCCTGGAAACCTCAAAAAGCCCATCTAGCATGTCACAGCGCAGTCGGGCTGCCGGTACACTGTGCAGGTGAGAGTTGCCCGCTGGACGGCAGCCAACGCTACAGGACGTGTTTGTTTGGACTCAGCCCGGATTTGGAGCCTGCCAGGAAATGTGCTGTTTCTGGCAGATTTCAGAGAAAGAGAGACAGAGTAAGAGAGTGAGAGCGCGCATGTTTTCAGTGGCTCAGAGAGACTAAATATGGCTGTCAGTGAGCATGCACTACTGAAGAACCACAGAACGTAGGCCAGACTGCAACAAACACCAACGGCATATCTGCACTCCCTCCGGAGATTAGGAGAACGGGTGACGTCTTATCGCCCAATCCTGCCACTTTCTACCGATATCCTGTCAAATTTATGTTGTCGTGCTCATTACCATCATTGTACATATCAATGCACAGTGAGCGATTACAAATTCGTGTTTTCAGTAAACATTTTCAGAGATGCAATGCTTGAAAATGCAGGTCACTTATATTCCTGAAATGTATTCTCTGCCAGCTTTGTGATAACCGCGACATTCTTTAACCTCCACACCCCCAATTAGGCAAGCAGGGGAGGAGAGGGATGCGAGGCGTATTGCTTTGACCCACATGCCTTACTTAGAGGCACACTCCAGAGAGAGAGATGGTGCAGGAGGATATCACGGAGGGAAAACACTCCTCATAACAGCCTGAGGCACTCCCAGCCGCTCTATCAATGCAAAACAGACCACTACCTGAGGCTAACAGGACTTTTCACTTTTCATAAGCCACCCGCTTTCGTGCACCCCTCAACCTCACCACTTTTTCCATTTTTTATTTTATTTTAATTTATTTTATTTTATACCGGTACAAGTATTTTAAAAGCACATGGGGGTGGAGGGGAGGTTGAACAGGAGAGAAGAAAAAAAAAAGAAAGATGAAAAGCATCTTCAGTATGCCGGAAACATCTGGTTTCATATTCGAAGACTGAAAAGGAAATTGCACAAAGACAAAACTCTTATGTTTTGATTTATTTTATTATTTGAGGGCTGTGCCACGCCAGTCATGCAGTTCAAATCTGAGGCCATAAATATGGCAAACGGAGGGATGTGACAGAGGCATTAGCCTGTTCTCTATACGCTCCCACCCTGATGGATAACGCCGCTAATAACATCTACAACTGCTGCGTTCTGCCCTGAATTATACCACGCTAAGGGGCTTCTGTTAATGGGAAGAATGAATTCACGCAGTGAGAGAAAGACAGATATAATAAAAAGCAAATATTCTCCATGACACTATCCCCTGCTTACGTCTGCTACTTGTATTCATCTCCTTTGGTCTCTGAGGTGCACCAGTGATTCTGACGGAGCTCTGCATGCATCTGTAAGCTGTTGGTGTCAGTAAATAGAGGTCACATGCCAACGGCTAGCTGAAACTCTCTCTGCCCTGCGAATCTGCTCACCTGGCATGACCAGGTTAGTGCTGCCATCTGGGTTCCAGACGCTCTCAATCACTACACTGGCAAGGAACGAAAAACCAACAATCTGCAGCTTCCAATTTACTACCTTACTCTGAGATGAGCTTGATTTACTGAGAGCACAAGATTTCTGTTTTTCACCCAAACTTTCAATTAAAACCTATGAATATCTATGATTGATATCATCCGTGATACATGAATGTATCACAAGATTGATAAATTGGAGTCACTAAAGGCATTGTTACGTCTGGGTGGCTTTGGTGGTGTTTGTAGAAGGGGACGGGCAAACACTAAATCCTGCCTGGAGAGAGCAAGCAGACTGTTCCTAACAGATGGAGCAGGGTTAGCCACTGTTTCCTTCTACAGCAGACTTGATGGACGACTGTCAGGATTTACAGGCAAAGCAGTGCAATAGAGCCCGTGAACATCTGTGTGTTTGTGTGTGTTTCGGTGACAGTGGTTAATTTAAGAGAGTTACAGGCTCTAAGAACAGCTGATGGACAGTTGTATTCCCCTGGCTGACCACCGTGTGAAGACATAGTGAAGCAGAAAATAAGCCTTCACTTCTTCTCTCTCCACACACAGCTTCTCTAATACACGACTCATCTATTACACACCACTAAAGCACAAATATCAGCTCCTTTTCTCCTTAGTCACCATTCCGAACAGGTTTCTTGATATAAATGAAATGCAATAAAATTATTATTTTATTCTAAGGTGTCATTGTTTCAGTGTAATTATACATTTTAGTACTGAGTAATATTATTTATGTGTACTTATTATAGGGTTAGGGTTAGATTAAGGTTTGGTTTAGGGTTAGTTGCATGTAATTATGCATAATTTATAATTATTACTACACTCTAAAAAATGCTGGGTTAAAACAACCCAAGTTGGGTTGAAAATGGACTAACCCAGCAATTGGGTTGTTTTAACCCAGTGGTTGGCTTAAATGTTTGCTTAAAACAACCCAATCGCTGGGTTAAAACAACCCAATCGCTGGGTTAGTCCATTTTCAACCTAACTTAGGTTGTTTTTAACCCAGCATTTTTTAGAGTGTACAGTAACTACATGCAACGTGTAACAAGGACACTGTAAAATAAAGTGTTACCAATAATTAGCAGCAGTTTGTTTTATTTTGTTTTATTCCAAATGGCTAATTTAGCTTGTATTTGGTCTTGTCTCAATAGCAATAAGAATATCTATAATACAATGAAAATAATTTCTAACGTTTAAAACATGTAACAAGTTTTATTAAATGTTGGTATTATAGGTTTTGAAAATAAAATTAAAGAAAATTTCAAGTGATATACACTCCTAAAGGATTATTAGGAACACCATACTAATACTGTATTTGACCCCCTTTCGCCTTCACAACTGCCTTAATTCTACGTGGCATTGATTCAACAAGGTGCTGAAAGCATTCTTTAGAAATGTTGGCCCATATTGATAGGATAGCATCTTGCAGTTGATGGAGATTTGTGGGATGCACATCCAGGGCACGAAGCTCCCATTCCACCACATCCCAAAGATGCTCTATTGGGTTGAGATCTGGTGACTGTGGTGGCCATTTTAGTACAGTGAACTCATTGTCATGTTCAAGAAACCAATTTGAAATGATTCAAGCTTTGTGACATGGTGCATTATCCTGCTGGAAGTAGCCATCAAAGAATGGGTACATGGTGGTCATAAAGGGATGGACATGGTCAGAAACATTGCTCAGGCAGGCCATGGCATTTAAACGATGCCCAACTGGCACTAAGGGGCCTAAAGTGTGCCAAGAAAACATCCCCCACACCATTTCACCACCACCAGCAGCCTGCACAGTGGTAACAAGGCATGATGGATCCTTGTTCTCATTCTGTTTACGCCAAATTCTGACTCTACCATCTGAATGTCTCAACAGAAATCGAGACTCATCAGACCAGGCAACATTTTTCCAGGCTTCAACTGCCCAATTTTGGTGAGCTTGCGCAAATTGTAGCCTCTTTTTCCTATTTGTAGTGGAGATGAGTGATACCCGGTGGGGTCTTCTGCTGTTGTAGCCCATCCGCCTCAAAGTTGTGCGTGTTGTGGCTTCACAGATGCTTTGCTTGGTTGTAATGAGTGGTTATTTCAGTCAAAGTTGCTCTTCTATCAGCTTGAATCAGTCGGCCCATTCTCCTCTGACCTCTAGCATCAACAAAGCATTTTTGCCCACAGGACTGCCACATACTGGATGTTTTTCCCTTTTCACACCATTCTTTGTAAACCCTAGAAATGGTTGTGCGTGAAAATCCCAGTAACTGAGCAGATTGTGAAATACTCAGACCGGCCCGTCTGGCACCAACAACCATGCCATGCTCAAAATTGCTTAAATCACCTTTCTTTCCCATTCTGACATTCAGTTTGGAGTTCAGGAGATTGTCTTGACCAGGACCACACCCCTAAATGCATTGAAGCAACTGCCATGTGATTAGATAATTGCATTAATGAGAAATTTAACAGGTGTTCCTATTAATCCTTTAGGTGAGTGTATGTCATGCAGTGTAAAACAGTAATATATTTTCCTTACACCTTGTGAGTGTACTGTACACATCTCAGTCATTTAAAATTTTTGTGTAAATACTTATTTTTTCATACATATTGGTAAAGGCAGCTAGTAGTTGCGACCATCTTTACTACTGTATTGTGGCCTTGAATACATGAGTGTGCATCTGGAAAGCGCTTCACTTTTTCCACATTTTGTTACGTTACAGCCTTATTCCAAAATGGATTCAATTATTTTCCTCAAAATTCTACAAACAATACCCCATAATGACAATGTGAAAGAAGTTTGTTTGAAATCTTTGCAAATTTATAAAAATAAATAAAAAATAAAATCACATGTACATAAGTATTCACAGCCTTTGCTCAATACTTTGTTGAAGCACCTTTGGCACCAATTACAGCCTCAAGTTTTTTTGAGTATGATGCTACAAGCTTGGCACACCTATTTTTGGGCAGTTTCTCCCATTCTTCTTTGCAGGACCTCTCAAGCTCCATCAGGTTGGATGGGGAGCGTTGGTGCACAGACATTTTCAGATCTCTCCAGAGATGTTCAATCGAGTTCAAGTCTGGGCTCTGGCTGGGCCACTCAAGAACATTCACAGAGCCACTCCTTTGTTATCTTGGCTGTATGCTTAGGGTCGTTGTCCTGTTGGAAGATGAACCTTCGCCCCATTCTGAAGTCCACAGCGCTCTGGAACAGGTTTTCTTCAAGGATATCTCTGCACATTGCTGAATTAATCTTTCCCTCGATCCTGACTAGTCTCCCAGTTCATGCCCCTGAAAAAAAAAACCCACAGCATGATGCTGCCATCACCATGCTTCACTGTAGGGATGGTATTGGCCAGGTGATGAATGGTGCATGGTTTCCTCCAGACATGACGCTTGCCATTCAGGCCAAAGAGTTCAATCTTTGTTTCAGACCAGAGAATTTTGTTTCTCATGGTCTTAGAGTCCTTCAGGTGCCTCCGGGCGGGCTGTCATATGCCTTTAGCTGAGGAGTGGCTTCCGTCTGGCCACTCTACCATACAGGCCTGATTGGTGGAGTGCTGCAGAGATGGTTGTTCTCCTGGAAGTTTCTCCTCTCTCCACAGAGAAACGCTGGAGCTCTGTCAGAGTGACCATCGGGTTCTTGGTCACCTCCCTGACTAAGGCCCTTCTCCCCTGATTGCTCATTTTGACCGGGCGGCCAGCTCTAGGAAGAGTCCTGGTGGTTCCAAACTTCTTCCATTTACGGATGATGGAGGCCACTGTGCTCATTGGGACCTTCAATGCTGAAAAAAATTTCTGTACCCTTACCCAGATCTGTGCAATTCCTTGGATTTCATGGCTTAGTTTGTGCTCTGACATGCACTGTTAACTGTGTGACCTTATAAAGACAGGTGTGTTTCCAAATCATGTCCAATCAACTGAATTTACCACAGGTGGACTCCAATCAAGTTGTAGAAACATCTCAAGGATGATCAGTGGAAACAGGATGCACCTGAGCTCAATTTTGAGTGTCATGGCAAAGGCTGTGAATATTTATGTGCATGTGATTTTTTCATTTTTTTTATTTTTTATTTTTTATTTTCTTTCACGTTGTCATTATGGGGTTGGAATAAGGCTGTAACATAACAAAATGTGGAAAAAGTGAAGTGCTGTGAATACTTTCCAGATGCAATCATAAAAATGATTCTGTGGTGAAGTAAATACTACAGAAAACAAATAAAAATTCTATATTAAATTCTATATTCTACTCACAATGGCACATTCATACTCTAAAACGATACATCGAATGTTGCAGCCATTGTGTATTGTATACCAAGTATTGAGGTCTCTGTATTCAGGTGAGTTTAAGTAAAAAGTAGTGCAAAGGAAACTACAAGAAATTTATTTTTTAAATTTGATTTGTGTGTGTTAAATTTACATAACTTAGTTAAGTACAATTTACTTAATTCCATATGTGAAATTTACTTTAAAAAATCTGTGTGCAAAAACCTGCAAAGAAAAAATGAAGTACATTTTTCAGTTTATATATGTACTCATGTGTTCAAGGTCACAATACAGTATTACATTATAAACATCAAGTTTTTGGGGAGTCGCACCTCATGACTTCTTACAATCTGAAATAACCTATTCATGCCATAAAAAGACCTTACTGACTGTTATCCTGTTTTATTTTTTTTTTATTTTTTTTCCATTTTTTCCCCATTTTTTCTAAATAATAATAATAAATAGCAGTAATACATTACTACAGCTTTTTTTCTTTCCAATAATTCACCTTCTTAAGAAAATAACTAATAATAATACATCAAGCATTAAATGCAGATTAGGTGTTGTTAAAAACGTACCATAAACCTTTGGGAGATTTTCGTTCTCCAAATCCTGCAGGTTGCAGCACACCAGCCAGCTGCAAATTTGATTGACAGTGGGGGAAACCTCTATTCCATTCACACTATTCACATGAGTGCAAATGAAAAAAAAAAAAAAAAAAAAATGAAAAAAGACAGAGATAGAAAGAGTGAGATAGCATACAGTGGGGATGAATAAAAGGCCTAGACCCCCTCCAGCATGCTGGAGAAGTTTAGAGGGAGGAGAGGGTAGCAGGACTCTCCCCAGGGTTCTGAGCCCAGACCCCCCTACAGAAGGTTGGGTGTAGATGAAGCAGAGGCTGGGCTTTCCCTGGGGCTGCAGGCTTAGGCCACAGTTATGTTTGATCTGGAGTGAAGACGAGGGTTCACTCAGTCATTATAAATAACCTGAGAAAGATCTACGACTGGCCTGCC